>OOFC01019623.1:0-20996 GCA_900323345.1 Pseudochromis fuscus
GGAGAGGAGAGGGGAGGAGAGGAGAGGAGAGGAGAGGAGAGGAGGAGAGGAGAGGAGAGGAGGAGAGGAGGAGAGGAGGAGAGGAGAGATAAAGTTGTATTAGATGTGGGTATTTTTATCAAATATTTTCCTACACAAACAGCCCCTGAAACTAAAAAAATCAGAACAACTACAAAGCAGAGAAGACAAACCACCAGCAAAGCATAATCCAGCTGGACTGACACTATACACTGAACTCTGTTGCCCTCTTGTGGTAAAATAGCAAAACTATCATGTTAAAACATTCGCCCATTGTAAAAGAAAGAGTCTGAATCTCATCCTCTGATCTTGCCCAAAACATTTAACCCTATTCCTCAAAAACAAAACAAATAAAATATTGAGATCTGTTCAGGAGTTTTCCCTTAATGTCATGGACAAACAAACCAACCACTGCAGGTGAAATCATCCCCTCAGCTGAGGTAAACAACCTCCTCGGTGGAGGTAATTAGAGGTGTGTGTGTACACACTCAGTGTTGTATTACTAACATTTTCCTGAGAGAGGTTACTGGTGCCCCGGATGCCCTCATTGTGGATATGGACCTGCAGCTCCTGGATCATGTGAGGCAGCCCATTGGACACGGCCCGCAACAAGGTGTACATGTTGGCCATATCTGGATGAAAGCAACACAGGATCACACACAGCTCAGTTATTTTCTTTGCATTTGGGAAAACTGATATCAGGACATGAGGAAAACCAGGTGGACTGACCCTCTCTCTTCTCCTGTCGAATAATGCTCTGGCACTCCCCGTGCAGGAACTGCAGATGATCCGCCACCATCCTCTGCTGGCATTCGTGGATGACTTTGGCATAGGAGCTGGGGTGCAGGTACTTCCGACATCGCACCTCTTCGTCTTTCAACCGCGCCAGAACCTGCAGGAGGAGACGAGCAGAGGGTTCAGTTTAGGTGGTTTGGTTTCACTCAAGTCAAACTGAAAACAACTTGTCTGCAGACTCATTTTAAACAACAGTCAGGAAGCATCAGGGGGTGTGTTCACAGGCAGCAGCTTTTGCACTGAGGGGATTTATTTTCAATACAGATCCTGTGAAGTTCAGAATTTGAAAGTGGTCAGTGTCCCGGCAGCAAAAACACACTCAGGGTACCACATTTTTTTTTCCTGCTACATTTCAGGTGTTTGAAGTTAGAAACAGTTCAACCCTTGGACACCACGGCCTCGTCAGTGTCATTTCTTTCACACTGACCACAGAGCCTGACTTCTCTCCTTTGTTTTAGCCATAGTCTGAATATAGAAATAGACGAAGCAAGCATGATGTCACCCATTTACTGTTGACTGATTTGTAGTCCAAGCCCAGTTTTCACAGCTGAAAGCAACTGTATCTGTGCTTTCTAATTTACTGTACTTTTGAAGTATGCTTCCACTAAACATCCACCAGTGTGCACAGCTGATTTTACTGATGTATCCAGGAAATCTACACATGCATGCCACAGTTAAACATATGTACAAGTCTGAGACTGACACTGTGTCACTGAGGAGTGTATTTCCTCATCATGCTCTGCAGTTACTCATTTGTTTTATGCATTTTTCTATATATCATGCATGTTTGTTTTTATATTTTTTTATTGGTGTTCATTCTTCACAAGGTCTCCCTCAAGAATTTTAACCTCAAGAGGCTTCATGGTTAAATAAATATAAAATAAAATAAAATGTAAATGTCATGACCTTTCATTACAAAAAAAGAAAGTGCTTGATAAAACCTTTTTCTAAGTGAAGGCACAGATTTGTCAGATCACACATCTTGTAGGGGTAAACAAGGTAAGAGGAAAGAAAGGTTTCTGCCCGCAGCTGTAAACTGGGTCAGATAAGTGACTGTGACTGAGCTTGTCCAGACAGGATGGCAGTGTACTGTACCACACAGACATATCACATATCAATCTTCATATCTAGCTGGCAGCACAATGACGGATTAAACTGAAGGGAAGGCACACGGTCCTAATGCCTGGTAAAGCTTTAATGATGATCCTGTTTACAGGCTGGGGGATAAAACTATCAGATAAATCTGATTACTGCATAAACCATCGAGAAAGAAAAGTGTGAGAGATAAAGAGAGAGATCAGGGCAGCTGAGGTTGCTTAGGGGTCTGTAAATATCAGCCTCAGTGGGTTAATGGTGGAGCTAATACCCTTATGTCATCAAACTGATGTGACCTGACAGCCCCTGAGTGAACGTACACTCCTCTGATGCACACACGGTTCAAACCAGGTTCAGTGTTAGCAATCGGAAATCCAACACTGACCATCACCACATCAACTGAGCTGCAGTTTAGCCTCTTAAGTAAAGGCACAACACAAACAACTTCAAGCTGACCTGAGATGGTATTTCCAGAGGATCAAACTTCTGCATTGTGACATATTTTTAGAAAAAACAGGACGAGTAGGAGGGACAAAACACAACAAAATACCATAGCTGGCTGACTCCGTTACCAGATAACATTAGTACTATGAACTAACTAATGACTGGGGGTGTGACGTTTAATTCTACATTTGAATACCGTACTTTCCAAACCATTGAGCGCACCTGAATATAAGCCACACCCACTAAGAAACAAATTTTGTAGATATATAAGCCGCACCTGTCTATAAGCCACAGGTGTCCACGTTGTTACATGGGATATTTATACACAAAGATGTTTTTTTAACTTTTAATTATTAAATATATGCTTTTTTTAAAACAGTGTTTGCAACACAGCTGGTTACACAGGAGCCTACCAGAAAAGTCATGGATCTCTATCTTCATCTTCCTCCTGCACTAAAACCATTAGTGCACATTGAATCACTTCTTCACGCTGACATCTCCAACGTCTCACCACACTGATGCCAAGCTTACATGCAGCAGCTCTATTTCCTTCTTCAACAGCCAGATTGAGTGTCTTTAAGTTGAAAACTGCATCATATGCATTTCTTTGTGTGTTTTCCCTGATGAGGGTGTGTACATGAAGTGCAAAATGAGTGCGTTTGATTTCATTCAAACAGTTTCATGTGGTCCACCGTGACGTGTTTATCAATTTCATGGGTCTGTTGTGACGAGGCTAAATGTGTCAGCAGCATGAAGCCTGTTAGCTTGTAAAAATCCATATATTAGGCGCACCGGTGTTTAAGCTGCAAAGTTCAAAGCGACAGAAAAAAGTAGCAGCTTATTTACTGTTGTTCTTCGTTTGCATGTGGGGTAAAAACTTCCTATTCAAGCTGTAAAAACCTGCGCCAAACGCAGGCTGCAGTCTCTCTATAAGCGTATCAGAGCATCTGACGTAGTTTCTATGGTTTTTATTTAGTCTCAGAAGTCATGCAGGCGCCTACACGTGATACACGAGCATTTCCAATCCGTGTGGAGATGCAGAGATCCACGGCTGTGACAAGCACACTCACTCAACTCTCCACTGGAGTGTAACGAGATTTGATTTTTTTAACAAGGAAGTAAATGTGGTTGAACTTTCATATAAAACAAAAACACACAGAATTCTTGTAACTTTTTTGGATGACGTTGTCGAGTAAGGGAACAATACGACCAGCGATGTGATCTAAAAGGATTAGAGATATTTTTCATTGGAGGTGGATTTCAAAGATGACAACAGAAATCAGGCCTCACTGTAGAGGCCTGGACACATCCAGCATTCACATACTTTCATTATCTCTCCATCTGTCCTACCTTCTCCATATACTGTGAGCAGTTGGATTCCTGCAGTAGATTGGAGGCTTCCTGTTTGTAATACTCTCCCGTTTTTGTCAGAAATGGCCCTTCAAAGATTTCCTGATAAAACTGCAACACACAAGAAGAATGTGGCACATATGGGATTTACTATACACGCATGTACACAGGTCAACCTTAGACTCTGCAAACAATGTGCTTTGGATTCTGCACTCAGAGTTCAAATTAAGCATGATCCATGTCAGAGTCACACAGGGATGGTTGTGTGTTCTTACCTTTAGTGGAAACTTCTTCTTGTACTGTTCAACATGAACAAAGGAGTTGATGACCCCGTGGATTACCTTCTGGTTGGGGTTCTCGCCGCAACGATCACTGCAGGACGAGATGAGGCTGTTGTTAGGTGTGACTGATGTGCACAGATGTTATTAAGATGGTGGGAAAGCTGGATCTTTAAGCAGAGGATGAATACTTCCAGTAAAATCATGTGTCCAGACTGGGGATGTCAGGAAAATTCTGAATTTTAAAACTTTCACCTGCAGAGTTCCTTGAATTTCTGTTTTTTTCACCTCATCCCATCCTTGGATCTTGTCAATCAATTATTCATTGGGTAATACGACAGCTCTCAACAAATCAACAAAATCAGTTGAGCTGTTTTTTCATGATGTTGCAAAAAACTAACAAACAAACTGAGGAAGGTGAAAACGAAAACTTCTTGGTGAAGATAATTCTACAGGTGACACTATTCAATCTCTCAAATTATAAGATTATATGTGCAGCTTTTTTACATGAAAGTGTTTGTGAAAATACATTCAATTGATTGCTTTGTTTTTATTATTATTATTATTTGAAATAGATATCAGAAATCAATCCATTTTAAAGGAGTTGGCACTGACTACAACATTTGTGGGATGGTGACATCTCTAGTCTGAACAGCAGCCACATGTACAGTAATGGTGATCAGAGCCTCAGTGCAGTGTGTGTGAGAAACATACTTCTTGATTTCATTTAGCAACATCCGGATCAGGACGGCCTGAAGAGGCTCGATCATTAGCTTCCTCCACATATCTAACGCCAACTGCAACGACAAATGAAAGGCAACATGTTATATCACAGCGCAGACGGACCCTCAGGATCTTCCAGAGGGGTCAGTGTGAGGAGCACAGGTGATGTAAGACAGATGTTAAATCCAACTAACGTTTCCATCATTTTGTGCAGGTGCTCCAATTATTCACACTGATCTTACTATAGTGGGTCTGGAACTATGGGTGAAATGTTTTTATGCCCACTACCTCTCCAATCTCCATGAGCGGCTCATTCATGTCCACTCCCCCGTAGCCGTACTGCAGGTCTGCTTCTGTTAGTTTGTTCTTCTTGATGAACTGCGTGTTGAGGTACCTGAACAATCAGAGGAGGGAGGGGTGAGATGTTAAGATGCAGCTTAAGGACTTGAAGCAGGTGTGATCTAACGCCTCATTTGTATATCAAGAAATACTGATGCTACAACGCTGCTGCCCGGGGCCACGTGTTGCACAGTGACCTCTGTGTGGGACTTTTCACTGACTGCTCACAATAACAATCACTCACTCTGTAACTCTTTAGTACCAAGTGAAAGCCAAGAATGTCCAAAATTAATAACAGTTTTTGGAAAATGTTTCTGGATGATCACACACACATTATCCACAACCTGAAGCTGTGAACACACTTGCTGAAATGTTCCAAGACAGGACACAACACACTGCATCAGATTCATGACCACTCAGTAACACCTGGACATTCAACCAGTGGAGGACACAACAAATCTCATTCATGTTTATCTTTTACCCACGTGGCACATATCAGGGCTACCACTGATTTAAAGCAGTACTGTTTGTTGTCATATTTACTACATAGTGCATATGTACTGTATGTTGCTGTATAACATTAGCTAAATGTGTTTGTTTCTGAATGAGCGGTGACAAGGGCTACAGTGTGTGCCATGTGGATAAAAGAATACTGTGTTTACTGAGCGTGTTTCCTGAGCAGTGGCCTCATTTGTGAATCAAAACAAAGATGTCCCCCTGACAGCTCTCTGGCTGGAAGTAACAACTTGTTTTTTCTTGCCCGCCAATTGTCGTCTTGTGGCTATTGATTGTTTCCCTGGTGACATGACACCATCAATCACAAATATTGAACATGTCTGGAATAATCCTGGTGACAATGACTGGTAATGACGGGTTCCAAAGAAACACTTGAAGCTTTAAACAGCACACACTGATTGACTGTAAACACCAACTGAGCCAAACTGGAACCGACCCGGTCCGTCTGGCCTAGATTAGTTGTCATGTCCAAATTCCATTCATACTCAGCCAGACAGTTGTGAAGACTGGCTCTTTCATGTTTGTTTTTTGTAGTTATTAAACAGCTATTACCTTAATGAGCCATTTTCCACATAATTAGGCTGCAAGTGTTCTCCTGGAAATTCAGTCAACAGGAGACGAATCAATGCTTCAGCTTTATTGTGTGGAAGTGGTTTAGTCTACTACTGCTTTCAGTCAAATGAATGTCTTCCATGACAAAAACCAGTTGTCTAAAGAGGCGTTGACAACTGGAACTGATGGATTATATTTGTATTTTTGAAGCCAACATCAGCATCATCAATGGCACCAATGTACACAGGTAATTCACACAAATTTAAATGTATCAAATCAGCTTTTTAGTAATAACCAAACAACAGAAAGGATGAATGAGACCACCCTCCTACCACACGTTTATCATCTTTTCTAAACCATTAACAGTGAATCACACTGTTTCTTTGTGTTGATCAGATCCCAGGGGCATTAAAATCACTTTTATCAGACAACTCTGCAGCTCTACAGAAAATCTGACCACATTGTTTTGGTTTCACAGCCCACACATTTACAGTGTGGCTGTATATCGCTGCGATCATTAACCCTCTGCAGGCAGCAGTTTCCAGCTACATGCCACGAGACAAACACTAGACAAACAATGTGATCTTGCAGCAGTGATAATGCAGGTCGCGCTAGAAAACTTCTGTACAGTACTAAATCACTATGATGTGGATTTGTTTTTGTATTGCCAGTCATTCATCTGACAAATTCTCTAAAGCTGAAATCTATCCACTGTAAATGTATTTAAACACTTTAAATATCCATTAAAAAGACACAAGGAGCAAGCGGCTCATCGGACTGATCTATGCTGGCATGCAGACTCCACAGCTGTGTCTCTGTCTGTGGTAAAGCTAATCACACTCAGTCTGATTTCTCTCATAGCTTTGACAAGCATAAAACAACAGGCTGAAAAGTCAAAGGACAGCTAATATAATAGCCGAGTAGCATCAACAATGAAACCTGGAGACTAGAGTTATGATTGAAGGTCCCAACAGCGTGTTTGGATTAATTGGCACGTCAGTCCAGCCTCTGTGTGCACGATGATTTGTGTCTGACAGGATGCAAACTTACACATGCATCTCACACAGGGATCTATTAAGGATAATAAGCAACTCTCTTCAAAAATAAGAACTGAACACTGCAGCGTCACCACTAAATCCAAGAGCCTCTCTTTCTCTCTCTCTTGCTGACATAATAAATTACAAAGGCATATGTATGCACAGGCAGTCTGGTGGGAAGTACACATAAAAATAGATCTGAAAGCTCTCCAAGGGAGTATTGATTTAGAATAAATCAGGACACACCAAATGCCCGTTGGCACCTCGCGCTATGATTGTCAAGGTAATATTTTAAGTGTACAAAAACTGTAGGCAGAAATACTGTAGCTTGTGAGGGAGCAGAATTAGTGCGCTCTTCATCTGAGGACCCGGACAAACTGAGTCGAGAGAGGCAGACATCTGCCTGGGCTCATGTTTACCGGTAAATGGTGAACTTGAAAATACAGTGAGTACCTCCAACAGCCAGCTTATAACAGAAGTGTATGCACATTCTGCAACCTCAAACACATTGGACAGAGACAAACAAAAGAAACTACCAAACCACTGGAGGAACAACATACCAAGAATACAAACGAAAAATGTGTTTGTTAAAAAAGAAAGTGGAGCTATATGTTGGTGCTTTTCTGTCTTGTGGTCTTTTGTTTATGCAAAAATAAAGTTGGAGAAAGAATGTTGAATCTGCCTCTCTGATATAGGGACATCATAATAAAAAAAAGCCACAACATCACCTGTACAAGCAGTCCATGTAGTCAGCTCCTTTGCTGTACTCGTCCCAATATCTGTGGTACATCACTAAAACCTTCTCCTCTGATTCCAGAACTTTCTAAAATACACACAGAGGCATGGCAGGTGTTAGGGAAAGTAGAACTGTGCAGGAATAAAAGACAAAGGAGAAAAAAAGAGTGTGCATGAGTGCTTACCTTGTACAACTGCCGAACATGGTTCTCAAGAAAAACCTTGGTCTCTGTGTATAATCTTTCACCCAAAGGCTCTGGGTATGCGACGCACAAGGCATAAATGTCACTGGTGTCAAAGTTCAGGATAAACAGTGAGGACGTGCACAGACGCATATAAACAGTTAATAAAGATATGTATGTAACACTTAATACACCAGTAATAAGGAATAAGTGATGGTTCCATGCTTCGTCACTGCCTGAACGAACAGCTGTTATCTTCCTGACAGTTAACGCATTCAATGTTGCAACTCTTTACAACAATGCTTGGTTCAGTATCTATGTAAAGCAGTAGCTGTGTGACTTAGCGTCCACAAACCCAACTGGAAAACCTAAAATGAATCTTGTGTTGAAGGTTAAATTTCAATATGAAATTTATGTACAGGATACGAGAACCTATCGTTCCACGTGGCTCTCTCCACATAGTCGAGCATCACAACAGCCTTGATTGTCGTCAGTAACTTGTTCCATGTCTCGTCAAAATCCACCACCCGCGGCTTTAAGGACATCGTACAGTTTCTCTTTCAGCCTGACAGAACAGAGAAACACATGAAACCAGGAGTGAGTCAAGGAATTTAAAAGGAACAGAGAAATGACTCGCTTCAGTTTCTTTATTAACTGTAATAGAGAACCAGAGCAGTAGTAAGGGCAATACAAATGATCTTGCCAAGATATGAGAAGAGGGTTAATCACAAAAAGAAAGTAATTCTTGCAAAGCCTATAAGACCAAAACTATGTCATAACCATTTGAATCTTTAATGGTAAAATAATACTTATTATGGTAACAATCAATTAAGAGCACATACATTACACAGTTGTCGGGATATAGGACAAAATCTACATTAAATCAGCAAAAATTAGTGTAACGATTACCAGCCGGCATCAAAACATCTGTTCACATTACTCAGCAACAGATGAGATAAACACTGTGGTCAAGTTCATGGACTTAACACTAATGTTCATCTACAGTTAACGTATTTCGGTTACAACTACATAGTAACACTACATAAGGTATTTATCCGCCGATATCTCCGCATATAAGGATATCAACTCTTAGGTTTGTGCCAGCAGATTCATAGATTACATGTCAAGTGGAGGAAACTAGGCCGTGTTGTTTCTCGTCATTCAAACCAGTTGATTTCACGTCACAGAAAACATTGCAACATCATCATACAGTTTTTCTTGCTAGCCACTTCACAGGCACCGATAACCGTCTCCCGAAAAGAGCGTTATTGTTACTCAACAAGCCTCCCTCTTACAGTCTCGATAAAGGTAGCTAAGTTAAGGTTACTAGCTAGCGGAATGCCAATCCCAAAATAGGATGGCAAGCTAACAGGCTAACTAGCTGCTAGCTAGCATGCTACTCCTTCCTGCTGATGTGAGGCAGAAGCTAGCAGCAGGTCGGCTAGCAGCGAGCTAACGATAGCTCAGCTACCGCTAGCAAACTGTCATCTTCCCTGCAATTTCCCCACATCCACAGTGACAGCTCGGCAAAACATGTTGCTGCTGTTAAATGAAACAGGTTACTGATGTCAAGCGAGGGCTTTTGAACACTACGTACCTCTGTACAGTAATTACTTGTTATAAAACTCAGGTTTCTCCGCTGTCACAGGCTTGATTTGTCTCACTTACAGGTCTTCCCTACCTCTTGGATTATACCATTGTGCTACATGGGGATGTATTATGAACAAGCATAAAATTGTCGCGCAACATTTTTCGCTGTTTTCCACGGTAAAATGTCTTGAAGAGATATTCTATTTAAAGCAATTCTTTTGGTCTTTGTTCAGACTGATGGGAATCGTACTAAATCTGATCTATTAGAAGTCATAAGAACACCCATATTAAAGTGGTATGGTCTAAAACTACGGAAACCTCTTAGGGTTCGAGTATTAAAAATACAATTCTGGGGGTTATAATGTATATCGCCCTTTTTCTGATTAGAAAAGATAAACTTGTTGGTCTCAGTTTAGTGTTTTGTTTTTAGTGCCTGCAGTGAATCGTCAAGCAGCTGAAACACCAAGTTGATACTTTTTTACAGCATAAATTGAAACAAACTTGATAGGTATGAAAGAAAAAATTATTTTAAAAAAACAAATATTTTTTATAAAAACTTGTGAGACGTTTAAAAATAACAGTTTGTATGTTGTCTTTCCTGTGTTGTGTGTAAAAAAACAACAACTAGATGACTATAATATTGTTACAATACATACTTGTAATTATATATAACATAATATAACATATATTATATATAACATAATTATGTTACTGAATTTCCCCTCTGGGGATTATTAAAGGAATATCTTATCTTATCTTATCTTACAATTCCCACTCTGCAGTAGAAACATAGACTGTATATAAAGTGGTGACATGTTTTGAAATGACTGACTGGGGGCATTTACATAGTAGGGAGTAGCCATAGACTGTAGTGAGCTTAAAAATGAAGCCCATGCGGAAGTGCAAAAAGTTGCAATACACCCGTCTGCCGCTGGGAACTGGCTCCAAAAAACTCTGGCTCCAATTGACTTCAATTCAAAAATCGTCATTTTCAATCATGAAATACTCGGGCAATTTTATTTTTTTCAGAAGTAATTCTAGTGTCATTAATTCAAGTTAATTCGTCTTATTAGTGATCTGGTGGTCCATCTGAAAAAAAATATTTAGGAGATATTAAGCTTCAAAAAATGCTGTAATGGTAACTTGTCAGTCTAAGCCTGATATAAAGTTTTATGTCGACATTACAGCAATAGCCCGTGTTCTGTGTTTGCACCACTTGAGATCAGGTCTTGGTATTTAGCTTAATGTTTTGTATTAATGTCAGTTACAGCTGGTGTTGTGCTACTTTTCAGGGTTTTCATACAGATTGGTATAAATTCTGTGTGTGTGGCTAAATGTGATCACACCAAAAATGTGTTTAGATTTACAATACACAATATACAGCGTAATACTTCTAATGAAGGAGTTTGTTTACTTTATACTTTAAGTTTTACATGTCAGTCTCCACTTGAAGCAGACATCCATGCTCCTCTCATGACAAACTGGTGTATGTAAATAAATGATTGTGAGCCAGCATGTCTTAACCACCATATTTGTCTTGTACTGTAATTCTAAGGTTCTCACACAGTGAAAGGTGAATGACCAGCGCCAACAGAACTCCATGTGTATTCTATGCCAGATGGAAGACTGCATGGACAACATCCTTAATCCATAAATGTGCTGTGGTGATGATGATAACGTGGACCATGAAGATGATGATTTCACCTTTGAGAAACAGACATTTTAGCAGTTTATTGCTTCAGTGCCTCATTCACAGGTTAAACGTCTTACCTGACTTAAATTATGCTGTTTGTTTTATTATTTGAAAGATGTCGTACTGATGTATCAGCTCCAACACAGTCAGCATCTTCACAGTAGAACACAGTTTAACATGGAAAGAGTCTTCAAAGAGAAACTGGTGGAACTGGGAGACCACATGAGCTCACAGGAGCAGGAGGTGGATCACATGGTGTAGATGCAGATGTTGTACTTCTGGTAACATGTTAGAGGTTTATTTCAGACATGCAAACCCTTCAGTGTGGACTGAAAAGTTCACTAGTAGGTTTATTCAGTGTAAATACATATAGTTTTATTTGTGGATACTTGTGTCTTTTTAAGTTGTCATAGTTTATGGAGGGACGGCAGTGGCTCAGTGGTAAAGCAGCCGTCTACCAACTGAAGGGCCGGTGGTTCGATTCCTGCTCTTCCCAGTTGCTGTCGTTGTGTCCTTGGGCAAGACACTTTGCCCAACTTTGCCTTGTATGAATAAAGAATGAATGGTTTGGTGGTGGTCGGAGGGGCCGTAGGCGCAAACTGGCAGCCACGCCTCCGTCAGTCTGCCTCAGGGCAGCTGTGGCTATCATAGCTTACCACCACTGGTATGACTGGGTGTGAATGAATAATGGTCTCTGTGAAGCGCTTTGAGTGTCAAGAAAAGCGCTGTATAAATCCAACCTTCATTATTATTATTATTATTAAGTTGAATTTTAGATAAACTTGATTACACAGTACAGAGAGCATTTTTGTGACATACAGAACAGTTTGTCTAGTTTAATAAATGTACCATCTGCCTTGTGATGACTAACAGGACACTTTGGTGTTTTAGTAATACCAATATTGTAAAGTACAGAAGACACATAAGGAACTATTTGATCTTCCATATTAAAGGTCAGGCCTGGTAATATTCAAAAATAATTTAAATAGCCTGAGAATTATGTACAAATTTGGCCTAAACCTCTATCAATGTGTGCTTGTTTTACTAAACATGAAAATACTGGTAAAACCCACGACAGATACAACAGCATAAAGATGACAAACTGAAGGTAAGAGTCCTTTAAATGCACACTTAATTTGAACAAAATTCTCATTCACTGATACAGGAAACGTACAAAAGAGTAATGAATAAATGGTGTACAATTCACAAAAATATTTAATTGTAACAAGTACAAACTACAGTAGAAACAGTTATCATGACAAACTACAAACTGTAACCAGGTGGACACTGGAGTTGTTCATTCAGCTGCGGTGGATGAGGAGGACATCCAGCCAGGGACCAGCTGAACAAGAGCAGGTTCTTTTTCTGAAAGAGAAACATAATTATTCCAATAGATGCTTTAGACACCAGTCATTACCAATGACACCTAAATAACTTGTTGTACATAGCCTACTGACTGGCTGGGAGAACACACATGAATCAGTGTGTTTTTTATACTCATCTCCATCTAGTGGTCTGCTGCAGTCTATCAGCAGCAGGTTGAAGTGTTACTGATAATCTTATTGTTCCACTCTGACGAACATATATCCTTCATTAAACCTGGTTGTAGCTAACAGTTTGCAAACATTAACTAACAACACTTCAGCATTTCACAGCCACATGAATATCCGTATATAAAATTAATATATACTGTACAGAATATATATACAATATATAGTATCGTTACATGTAACCCACAGTATGTTATTTGTATGTAATCAGTTACATTAACTTACCTCAGTTAACCTGGAACGATAAAAGCTAACTTCGTTAGTATGAAGTTGACGGGAGTTAAGCTGCTGTAGGTGGGCGTCACAGACCGTAGGAAGGCAGGCAGCATCTCCTCACTCCTCCCTTCATTTTCAAATATGGTCAACTTCTGGCTCCAAAAATCCAACATGGCGATGTCCAAAATCAGTTTTGAGCATAGACATATGTCTACTGTTTTGGTTTTGAGGGCTTCAAAACGGGAGTTCATAAACCAACGGGTGACGTCACACTTGGTGTCTACATGTAGAACCAAAAGAAGAAAATCGGCCAATCAGAATCATCTAAAAAAACAAACTAGCAAAAAGAAAAACTATCGGACGTTACATACACAACATTTTGTTTTTTAACTGAAGATCGTTCACACAGCAAGTACAGCATAAGTCAACTTAACGTGAGTACAATGTCAGTACAGTATAGCTAGTATAGTTATTTGGCTCTCGCTAACTCGTTATTATGAAGTATGGATACACAAAAATGTCATTTAGCTGTCAGCTACTTTGATTTTTGTCATGTGATACTCGAAATGACCATTCTATAGCCATATATATTTATGTTGTTTAACAAACCGTTGGAAGCTACTTGTGTCAATCTTCTCCTACTTAAGAAAACCACCATTACTTGATTTGACCAGCAGGGGGAGACAGTCAGGGTTGATGTGTGATCTGTAGGCCACTTTCTCCAAACCATAGACTGTATACAGTCTGTGCTCCAAACAGACATTTTAACAAAGCACAAATTCTGTAATTGGACATGACACACTTGTATCCACCTGAGAGACTGCTCTCATATTAGGCAGGAGTTTTATCTGACTGTAAACTAAACTGACGCAATAATACAGTTCTCAGAAATTAATGACGTGAAATGGAGAAGTGCTTCAGGAACTGGTTGAGTCATCTTCTCTGAGTGACTGGTTTTCACAATCAAGCTCATATTTCATTGGTAACTGGATGAAAGGATGAACCTCTTTAACACACAGCCAATGGGAGGTTTACATTGTGACAGTGCAGATATTTGCAGCACAGCATCAGCTCCCAATAAAGTATGTTACTGGGATTAACTTTCTTCTCATTTGTTTATAGGTAAACATTAGCCCTCCGATCTCTGAGGCAAAATCAGAGTGAACACCTTGACTGAGCCACATCAGTCAGCACCTCAGGATGAACCACATCAGGACAGAAAATACAATCTATCCACGTGCACCAGTGCCCCAAATTTATCTCCCTTTTTTACAGCAGATCAGCCCCGACCAGATCTGTGAGCATGTCTGAAAGCACATTTACTGACACAGTTTAGACAACCGCTGCCACACTCCAGCTATTAATGGGTTTTGTCAGCACATTGAGAGACACAGAGCAATATTACCATCACACTAATGTTGTGTTTTTGTCTCTCTGTAAGTCCTGACAAAATGTGTGAAATACAGACAACCACAGCAGAGTAGTAATCCTGAGTTGAGATACAAACAAAGATTCAGTATTTCAACCTGCAGTTTTTTGTAGTGTTTGTGATGGCTAGCTTAATCTACTAATATTTACTTGATCTTTTTACATTTTAGGCATTCAAGAGGGATATTTTCCAAGAAGTGGTGTTGAGTTTCTGCCAAATGGGACACAGAACCAGCCACTTATGACCAGCATGCTAGCACCACAGCCACCATCAGGCCCCATTTTCCAGTATGGCGACGACATGTGGATTTACATGCAGCACAGCTATAATCCCATGCTGCCAGGTAACACCATATTTTCTTGTGCACATTTCTGAAGTGTCCCAACAAATACAGTTACATATACAGGCGTGCCTTGGTCCACTGTGTGGAGTTTGCCCTTTTTTCTGTTTGTAACGTTTTCTCTGTGTGTGCTCCAGTTTATTACTTCTCTGTTAAAAGACAAGCAAAGATAGTCCTGCTATCCACAACCAGAGCTATATATCCCAAGTTATAATATCTTAAAATAAATGACTTGTTTCCATACTCACAACTAGATTAGATTCTTTCACTAATCCTTTACCTTTTCACTGATTTATTTATTTTTTTTCCAGGTGGTCACGTCTATTTCTCACAAGAAGGGACACAGAATCTGCTATCTTCCACCCTGACCACCCCAGCACCCCCACAGGCTTCTGCGGGAACCCCTGACTACAACAGGATTGCCCCAGATGACCCACAGATGAATAGAGAACCATCAATACCAGGTAGCATCTGCTACAACTAAAGAGTAGCTAACAACCATTAGAAACAAAAACAAGGGTTTCCCACAATGCCTGAGAACAATGTGTTGTTATGGAGTAAGATTACCTTCAGGAAAAAACAAGTGAGGTTGTAAATCACTCAGAAATGTTCACGTACTGTATGAGACAAGCAAAGTGTTTAACGATTGTCAGTGAAACACATTAGAGTTTAATATTGGATCACATGGTGTGTTCGCTTTGCAGCTCACCACCTGCTAACTAAATTCAAGGGAAACCACAAGGACAACGTCACATAGAACTGTCCCTAAATATTTCATAACCATGGCACATAAGCAGTTTGACATTTTACTGACTGGGTTAGAGTTTGACCTCACCAATTTCTCATCGGTGAGGAAGTAGTGTTGATTTTAAATGTAAATCAATATTACTCAGCAGGGTTTGTTCTCACTCAGGTATAATTACTTACTGGTGAATTGCCATGGGCTGGATTTGAACACATCACTGCTGAAGCTGAGCTATCTGGCACATTTTGAGCTATTTGTACTTCATCCTTCCACACCACTACAATTCACTGGGATATATTGAATTGTTTATGCCACATTTGATGGTTACAGTAACTTATTACTAATTACATTACAGATAAGATAAAAATCAGGTTGATCTTTTGAAATGTGATGCATTTTTAATAAATGCATTACTTGTTTAAAACAAAGGACCATAGAATTAGCTTCACTCTGGCCAAATACAACAGTCAATGTTAGGGGCTTATGTACAACACTATTTGATCAATATGTAATAACATGATATTTATACTGACACAGGAAGGAGGAGAATACTGTAAAACCCATAGGGTGATTTGAGTATGTACTTTTGAAACACCTTTTCGTTTTAACACTTAAAGCTTGATGCATAAGTAGTTCTACAAGATGGTATTTCTAACAGATGTGAGATGTGAGTACACCCCCCACCACTGAGTTACTTCCTGGTCAAATAGTTGAGACATAATCTTAGAAACGTATGAAGCAAACACACGATGTCGTCATACTTCCTGAACAGAACTTACAGTCTTGCTATACCACCGCTCTGCCAGCAGAGGGAGCCAGGCACCCGCGCCAAGCATGAAATGAGTCCGTTGATGTTGCTGTGACAGAAGCCACTCATTCATACACGCAGTAGCTTCAATAGCAGGCTAAATCAATAACCTGCCTTTGTAGTGTATGTCTCATTTAATACTCACTTAATATAATCTGTTGTACCATTTTGATTTATGACAATGACAAAGTATTTCTGGCACGTTAAAACAGGATTTGTGTGTTTATTGAGGTCCAAACAGTGTCAGCCCATCCTGACTGGCTGTGTTCAGAAAGCCATATTCTTCAGAGCTCCGGTCTAGAAGGAGAAAATTCCTTTTCCAAAGACAAACAGCAGAGCCCCTGACTCATAGCGCTGTGTCGGGGGAGAGAGCAAACTGTACTGTTGACATCAGGAGGCCAGTGATGTCATGGTGATGTCAATGCCTCTAATTGTAAATTGCACACACACATACACACACACACACACACACACACACACAGCTTCAACTCGCTCTTGGCTGTGGTCACATTTCAGTGAGAGAGAAGACTCTGAAGGGGACGGTTTCTCTTGGAAAACCTAGGACTCGATGCAGTATGGCTGTAACTGGGGAGGAGACAGAAACAGGTATGTCCCTTTTACTATCCTGTCTATAATATATATTTATATTTCATAGTTTTTGGGGGTTTTTTTTCCACTGAGGGATCTCTTAAAATATAGTGAGTGATAAGTGGGGAAAGTTACAGTTACAATAAGTCAAGCCCTATGGAAAGTGGAAAATAGTGATGAATCAAAGGTTTGCTTTTCAAATGTTACATATTTGGTTACAGTTTGGCCTGAATTGTTTTCCCAAACCAATCATTTCCTTAACTAACATCACCAGTGGGATCCTCTGAAACAGCAGCAAATTATCAGTTAGATTTATTAGTCTCATTTTCCACATTCAGCTGCAACAAGCTCAGTCCAGTAAGCAACATTTTCAAAGGCTCTGCTTGTCTCTTCTCTCTGTTTTTACACTCACTCTCTCTCTCCATTCCCACTCCGTCCCTCTCTTTTTCTCTCTCGTTCTCTGTGAAATGCTGCCCACTCAGAGCACATAGCAGCAGTGGCTGACGTCACTGCTTTTCCTGGAACAGACCCCCAACAGCGACATGCAAATAGGAACCAGCGAATAAGATGTACACTGACGTCAGTCGCCGGCCGCTCTGTTATTACATGCGGCTCCTTTTGCACTCACAACATATCACAGAATTAATCAGCGTCGTATGATGATGTGAGGGGCAGTCAGTGAACAAACAATGAACAGAGGGAGAAGCAGATAGGAATGGCACCATCTCTCCATCGGTATTTCTCCTGCAGTTGATAAGGTTTTGTTCAAAGGACCTTTATGTCAAAGTGTGTGGGATTCAGTCACTTACATCCTGAATTCCCTCAACCTAAACCACATCCTAACTTAACTCTAAAACACTAATTTCTCCTTGAATACATTGTAGACATTAAATAATTGATCAGTTAAATAATTGATCAATGGTATGTTAACACTTCTTCTGTTCTGATGATGGTGAATTTTTGTTTGTGACATTTTTTTAGCAACAATGTCAAGCAGGTAACTTGAATGTGTCCCCTTTGGCACTGTAAATTATGTTTACAGAATGATTTGTGGGCATCATAAGTTTTTCTGTGCCTCGTGTTTACAGCTGGAATTGTTACTATCGAAGACTTTATTCAAGCTTTAATGACATAAATCAATTTAGTAAATAACTTGAAGTCAGCTACAAACACCAGCTTTGTAATGAATTTCCAAACACCATGTTCAATCCAATCCTAGAGTCTCATCATGTGGTTTTGTGTCTCTCCAGCTGGTGACCTGACCAACTGCCAGCTGCGTAACCCCACCTACAGCTTCCCCGAGGGAGTAGCAGGGGCCAGTGCTCACAGCTCCCAGAAACCTGCAGAGGACAAGGTTCAGAAGAGGGAGCTCCGCCTAATGAAGAACAGGTAGAGAAACACAGTTTACATTCATGAGGCTGGATATTAGAGCCTAGACCGATATTAGCTAATGACAAATGTATCACTATTAGTGTAAAAACGATCCTCTGTCAGTCAGGCTCCACTGGATATATTTTTATGTTTATCCTTGGAAGATATGTGTAATATCTCCCTGCTGTGCCTACTGAGTAATATACAAACATCTAAATGACAATGGATGACAAGAAGTCGGTGTAATGATAAGATTCAAAGCCTGTCATCATCCCACCGCATGATCCTGCTCCATCCACTGTGTTTATCTGCTAATTCGTAGGTTGTGTGCTCTGTAACGTCCAGTACGTTTGGAGTGATTTGTCTCACATGACCCAGTGTTAGGACTCTGCATGTATGTGGATGACTCTGATGTGCTGCTGTGCAAATTGATTACTCTTTGTGTTTCGCTTCCCTTTTAACACATGACTTCTGGTCGTCCCTCCGTCTTCATCTAAACATTCTGTGTTCATACAGGAAACCCTTTTTGTTTCTGCTGTGATTTATGGCTGGTTTAAGTGCTCTGTCGAGTCTGGGAGAGACGCCAAGATGTTACAGTAACTATTGTTGTTGTTGCTTTCCAGGGAAGCTGCCCGGGAGTGTCGACGAAAGAAGAAGGAGTATGTCAGATGCCTCGAAAATCGCGTGGCCGTGCTCGAAAATCAAAACAAGACTCTGGTAGAGGAGCTCAGAGCCTTAAAAGACATCTATAGACATCAGAAAGTCGAGTGAGTCCTCCAACTCTGATGAGCAAGTGGGACTGTGTTGATTTGTTTCTATGGTGTGTCTTGAGGACTCTGCTTCTACACAAACACCCTCTCACCACACAAAACACTCCTTGTCCTTGCTGTTAAATGTGTTTACATGATGATGTCAATGTGTGAGGCTCTGGATTATCCCTGCACCGCCACCAGCAACAACAAGAGACCGTGTTTCAGGTCAGAGTTATCATTGAGTATTATGTGAAGCCCTTTGCAGAGGCAGAATTCAGGAGGAAGCAGGGAGAGGAGAACATATTTAGAAGAATTACATTGTGTTAACCACAGTAACAAATTTGCAGCTTCAGTGGTAGAAATACCTAAAAGCAAATAAACACTGCCCAGACCTGTCACTACATCCTTGCTGCCATTCTCCTGCTGCATTGCATTTTACATTCCTTCACCATCACTTTCACAATCCAGCTCTATTAAAAGTATCAATCGATCGTCTTTGTGATCGTCTCTTTTGCTGTGGAGGTTTGTTCAGGGAAGAAATGCTGCCAGAAGCCAAATGTTCAATCATCAGGGCTCATGTGATCATCGGGGCTTTGTGTAGCTTGTGTTTGATTTTATTCCCCCTTCAGAAATCTTGATACAAGCACACTCCAGGATCCCACTGCTTTTATCGCCCATCGTTCATATTTAATGTGCAGATCTGTAGCGCTTCTCTATGAGGAATGATCTGCTTCAAACCAGCGGCATTATTATTTATTTGGGCAGGTTTGCCCACATTTTTATATGTATAGTTGAGTGTAGATTTAGTTCAGAAATACATGCATTTGTTGGAATTGTTTTACTCTGCTGTTTTAATTTACTTTGCCTCAATCTAAAATTTCTGACTGGCTGAATTCTTGTAATTTGTTTATTGGGAAATTTGGTGCTAAATCCAGCTTCTTAGCTCCTCACTGGTGTTTTATTTCTCCTGTGTTATGTATTATCTGTTGTCTTGTTGTGATCACACCATATTTAAACTGTATATTTTGACTTTGTTTGTTTCAATAAACCTCTTGTTTGATCACACACATTGTTCAGTTTATACAAGTAACAATTGTGAAACAATTAGCGAGTTCATGTATTATCTCACACTAAAGAGATGATAAGAAGAAAGACGTTGGAGCACTTTAATGTGGAAGCTTCTTGATGAGTGTTTGATGAAGGTTTTCTTGCCCCGTGGAGCCTCAGCCTTGGGTTTCTGCTCAGAACATCATGTGCTGTCCTTCAACTGATGACTGGCGTGATTGCACGGACTATCACTGACAAACCAGAGCCGCCTCTCCTCGCTAACATCGTTTTGTTTTTTTTGTGTTGATGAGATACATGTTGTGGAAGAACTGCTCTATTATTATAGAGTGCATACTGAAAGAAGCGGAATTAAGATGAGTATTTAAACCATTGGTTGCATGGATTAAAACCAATTTAATCCATGCAACATTCACATTAAGAGGAAGAAAAGATTTTTTTTATCTATATTATAGTTTTATTTATACTTACCAAGGATGTCTATTTGTTTACAGCATCATGGGAAAACTTACAAACAGATCTCAGTGATTTTTTTTGATATAGAGAGAGGGTAATACCTAAAGAACAAATTTGGGCATAGATTATGCACAATGGATGAAGCTAACACGTTAGCCTGTTGGTTTGTGGACTCGTGTTTCCAAGCCAGGAGTTTGGCATGTAAAGGTTAGTAACCTGTTGTTGTTTTTTTTGGAGCCAGAAGTGACCATATTTGGATATGAAGAGAGGAGAGAGGAGGTGGGTCTAATCCCTGAACCCGAGGACACGTAACTTTAACTAGTGACATC
>OOFC01019625.1:0-10034 GCA_900323345.1 Pseudochromis fuscus
CCTCCTCTCTGCCGTGCAACCGATCTCCTCCATACTGTTTCTCTCTGGCACATGCAAAAGAAAAAAGGAGAGAGGGAGAGAGTGGGTGAAAGAAGGATTACAGCAACCCAGTGTTCCCAGTCTCCCAGCTGGATGAAGAAATGTATTTTAGGCTGAATGCTGCATGATATGGAGCCTGGAATGTGAACACCAAGTGGAGCATTAAGATCATTCTGGGGGCAGTTTCTCTCTTTCCCTTCATTCCTCTCCCCCAGCTCTCTCACCCTCTCCCAGACTGGTCAGCACACAGCCAGTCAGCCGATTATTAATTATGTCTGCTCCCCTTTTCACTCTTTTCACCATCTCCCTTTTTGTTTCACAGTTCATTCTCCTTTCCTTTTTGCTCTACTAAACAGCGTTGCCCTGACAAATTTCCAGGGCTCCCACTCTGCACCTCTATCTCCCACACTCGGCTTTCCCCCTCTTCCTCAGGACTCTGTTTGTAAACGTGCGGAGGAGAAGAATGAGGGAACAAACTACGAAACACAGGAGTGCATTCCATACCTTGTTTAGAAAAAATCCTCCAACGGCGCAGAGGGGGAGAGGAGCCACTTCCCCTCTGCGATCCTACCCCCACATTCAGCCCATATGGCTCTTTTTATGTCGGCGCTCTTTAGGGGTGTCTATAACATTTGTTCTTCCTGGTTATTACTCTCTGTCGTCCTGATGTTTTATCAAAAGAAGCTGCAATAAAGTGTTAGAAGTGAGAGCCGGGGGAAAAAAAAAACTTGCCCACTCCGCTTGAAAACATCTTTTTTATTGGAGCGTGGTTACTGTAAGCAACAGGTTGACCACGATGAATTCTTCAGCGGGGCCCTCAGGCTGTCAGAGTGGAGATATTTTTTGATTCTCTGTGCTCTCCTCTGCACTTCTCTCCAGGGAAATACTTGATAAAAGCCTCACTGAGAAACTTTCCAAAACAGTGCATGAAGCAAAGCAAACAATGGGATGTGACAATATTGGGAGCGATGTGCTGTTGTGCAGTTTGAGCTGCTGCTTCCACGTCAGATGGAAAAGGTTCTTAATCAAATTTAAAGTTCAAGCAGTGGATGCAAGGGAGCAGCCAGTTTCCCTGTTCACCACACTCCAGAAATATAAAATCGGTATATCCAGAGTTTGCTGTTGCGTTGACTTTTGGCCTACATTGACACACGAGGATAGTGGTTCATGGTTTATCCGTTGCATAAGAGTGTCCAGAGTGTCTTAAAGATTAGCAAATCACAATGTATTCTGTGTTAAATAGAGCTCTTTTGAAACTAATAAACATAGCTGACCTAACTTCTTGGCTTCTAGCAGAAAACTTGTGAACTCAGTGATTACATCTCCAAAAGGTTCCCGCGGTCTTTAATAAATCTTTTCCCTTGTCTCTGCCCGCTCCGCTGCATTGTTAGCAAACCACAAATTGACCTGTTTTCTCTCCTCTCTGTCAGCAGATGACCAGGTACCATTGATTGTTGCCATAGACACACAGCTCTTAGTTCAGAGGCAGCCTGAAGCGCAGTTCATCGCAGCTAATGCTTAAGGTTTGAAAGCTGTGTGGCCTAGTTGTTAAGACAAAAAAAAACAACAACATGTAACTGTCCCTGGTTTGATTCAGTCTGGGGACTTGTGTTTCATTCCCCTCTCTCTCTGTCTTTGTTTCCCCAGCTAAACTACCAGAGCTGTGATCATTTTAAAACCACACAGTCCAGGCTTTCTCGTAATTAAAGATGTATTATTGTGTATGTTTGGGAACAAACAAATGACACCAGTTAACAGATGATGAAAACATATCATTTGATTTATGATCCGCAAAGAAAGCAGTTTAAGGAATGAGGATGGACTAGCTGTTAGAGGCCTATATTCAGTACTTCTGCTTTTTCTATTGCTTTTCTTTATTTCAGTCATTACATTTGAATAAACCCAGAACAATCAGGTTAGACCATACATTACAGGTGGAACTGAGCCCCAGGTTGGCCTGTAACACTTGAATAGATTTTGCATGCTCATTAGATGCCCTCTTAATGACCATATGGAGAGCTCTTGCTCAAAATGCAGGATCTGATCTGAAAATAGACAAAAAGCTGACAGGTGCAGATGGTTGTGTTGGATTTGCGATTAGCTTTTCAAAAGAATCCTTTGTGTGCGTGGCATTGTTTTGCAAATAACCATAAGACAAGAAATCTTTCAGTAGCGTGTTAGTGTGTACATTTCGATGCAAAGCTATGCTAATTATTACAATTTGTGTGTGTGTGTGTCACAGATGGGTATGTGTGCCCATGTGTGTACAACATGATGTAATGTGTATGCCCACATGTGTAGGTTGATTTCATGTCTTGCTGATGGCTAATCTTTTGTGTAGCTGTCCCTCACTCTCTCTTCTTCTGGGTTTAGTTGCTATGGCGATGAGAGTGGGGAGAAGTGGAGAGAGTCATGGAAAGGAATGAGAATATGTGTCTGGAAAGCCCATCAAGTCTGACTGAGAATCACTATACCAGCACATCTTTACGCGTGCAGGTCAAAACAGTGTGTCAGATCAGAGTGAGAGAGAGGCACTTCATTTTTTTAGTTAACTCTGTGCTACACAAACCCTCTTGTGCTTCTCCAAATACACAGTGTGAGCTGAAGGCTTGGATCCTAAATGCACGATTGTGTTTTGAGGAAATTGGCAGACAGAAATCAAAACAAAGCCACTGGTCACATCTGATTTATTTAGGTATATACAGTAAAACATTTGTGGCTAGCCAGTGTGAAAAGCAGCAGGAGCCCAGAGCTGAGAGCTCCAGAGCTGTCAGGCAGACTGGGGCCAAGAGGAGAGGCTCCACATCCCCACGGCCCCGCAGGAACCACAGCTCCGTCTGTAGGTCTCCTGTCGGCCTCCTGCCTGGCACTGCCACAGCTGCCATATGAAATCACAATCGCTTTTAATTTGCTCCGTGTTCTCAGCCACCTCAGGCTTAATGGCAGCCTTGTTTACTCTTAAACACAAGTGTGAGCCCCTCGCTCTCTCACTTTCTTTCTTTTAGTGTGTGTGCGTGTGTGTGCGTGTGTGTGTGTGTGTGTGCCCAGATAATCATAGTGATGATCAACACTACGCAGTCTGTGTGCTGCCTGCTGCTAAAGAGGCAAAAAGGGTAGTGTTGATCATCACCATGATTATCTGGGCACACACACGCACATACACACTAAAAAGTGCCATTTAGACACAGCAAGGTCACTCAAGGACTTTGCAAACTTATATTTTTTTAAAATGCTAGCAAGCATTTTTTTTTTTGTGGACCTCAAATACAGGTGTAGAAAATAAAAAATGGACACTTTGATCCACAGTGGTTAGAGTATATTTTGATGCTGCGATGTTTCCCTGTTTCCAAAGTAAAAGTTTATTTTAGAAGAATATCTACACTGCTGTACAGCTGTTTTACTTAAATAAAAAGATCCTAATACTTCTTCCACTTTTGCCAATCAGTGAATAACAGTGAGTGCATGGTTGATCTTGAGTAACCTTGTAAAAAACAGGCGTTGCAGACATAATAGCATGAAGTATGATGCAGTATCCGGCGTCCATTGTACGGCCCACTCCACAGGATGTCTGTTTTAATATTTTCATACAGCCATGTCTCTGTCACATCTTATTAAACAAAGTGGGTATTCTTTGCCAGGCTATGTGAAGGAGGCCTCAAGCTTAAAGGCCAAGTCTTTGCTTATCTGCTCCTTCTGGAAGAAATAAAAAAAGTACTGTGGGAGTTTCAGAAGAATGAACACCTGTGTGTGATCAATATATACTCTGGCAGTGTAACATAGTCACTGAAATACTGACTTTTTAGTGACCTCTCTTTGTACTCGTTCATCAAAACATTGCAAACAAAATACACAGTTTTTAAAGGAATCTATCAGCATGTACCAAACTGATCAGTACACACACAATAAAGTGCAAGCTCTCACTTTATTGTCACGCTGACAAGAACTGAATTTATAAATTTAAACTCTGTACTACCCAATATTCAAAAGATTCAAGTCTTTGTTGCTGTTCACAGAAGTTTTTTTAAGTGTTGGATGTTGAGTTGCACTGAGGGAAATGTAGGATCTCCTCTTTCTCCTTAAACTCAGTTAAACCTTGGCTGCTTTGACAATTCTTGTTAGTTCAATGAATGTGTTGTGATAAACGACTGAGATTTACCCCTTTAATAAAATTATAATTAGTGAATATGGTGCTTTCCATTTCTGTGCACATCTTATGACTTGTTAATAAATCAATGTCAGTGTCAAACAGCTTACAACAAAATAAAGGAAGATGGTACCTGGTGAGTCCCTCTCTGAATGGATGTAGAGGCATGTCTTCAGGTGCATTAAACTACAAACATGGTTCCAGTCGCTCACTGCAAAGAAGTCTGCAGCTGTTGTCTGTGTGTGGTGTTCGTCACTGTCTACTTATGCTCATGTCTCCTCTTTTTTTTTTTTTTTTTAAACAAAGTGAGCTGTAATTCAAATGGAAAGTAGATGCTGGAGAAATAATTGAAACCTCAGTTGAGATGTCGGGTGTATTATCTCAAGAGGAGGCACCAGCTGTGATATAAATGCACAGCCCCTGCTGCTTGAAATGTATTGAGATCCGTACTCATTTTGACCTGATTTTGACAGTCAGTGGCACTACTAGTGGTTTCACTCTATCTAGCAATTGGAGTCGTTACATAAGCTCTCATCAGGAGAAGTGTCTGAATCACTCGTTCATATTGTTCCATAGACAAAAGGCTTAATGCCGGCTTCATCTTCTCAGGCCTGTTTTTGTAGCGACTGACGGTGCATTGATAGTTTACGCTCATGAAAAATGGGCCACATGAGTCCTGCTGGGAGCGCCGATGACAGGAGACAGACCCTGATTGCTTGTTTGTGTGTCACTTGATGTGTCTACCACGTAGTTCCTTGTGTGCTCCTGGAATCACAGCGGTGTGTGCATGAGTGCATAAACTGGGTCAGTAGGGGGACAGGAAACCACTGTTCACTTGTCTGACTGCAGCGTGCCTCTCTAACACGAACACACTCACATATGGCACACACAAGGACGACAACAGATGCGTTGTTGCACACGTGTCCTCGTGTCTTGGCACACAATTAGAAATTAGCGCACTTCCTGTGTAAATGCAATCAAGCCTGGCTTCATTTGGAACTTAGGGGCTAATAGCTCTCCAAGCCTTCGTTTCTTCATCGTCTTCTCCTCTACTCTCTCTCTCAAGTATTAAGCTTTAATCACACTGGCATTTGCTTAACCTACATTTGCTGCTTACCCAAATCATGAAGAATCCCTGCCAATAGCATCTTGTAGTCTCTGCCTCTTGCTGATCATCACTAAATGCACAATCATATTCACTGGAAGTTTTATCAGGTTGAAATAATACAGGATTTTTAAAGTTGTGTATTCAATTGCTTGATCCTTACTGGTGTATTTGATGCAAAGAAAAGAGAGATTTTTCCTCTCCCCTCGTGTCACCGTCTTCTCTGGTGGCTGGTTTTGCATGTCGAGCTTGTGCTGGCCTCAGCAGCTTTGGGGCAGAGCCGAGGAGAGCATTGCATCAGATGGAGAGGGAGAGCCCTGATCCCAGAGGAGAACCTGGCCATCATTTGAAAAAGAGCAAAAAAAACCAAAACAACGCATGCAGCAGTGCTCAGAGCTGCAGAGGTTAGGAGAGGGTTAGAGTGCAAAACAGGCTAGCAGACAGAGGTAGAGGGACTCAGGATGGAAAGGAGGGGACGAGGGAGGACAGAAGGAAAACATAAAAGCCAAGTGCCAGGATTTATAAATCAGTAGCAGCACAAATACAATGCACATAAACCAGCCTGGGGCCAGCAGTTTGACTTATAATAAAAGAGCAGTAAAGGGGACAAGGGCAGGTGACAAAAAGTTGGGGTCTCAAAAAGTCCACATTTGACATAAAGGAGCAGAGCTGACCAGTATGAAGTGAGATTGTAAATGTTGTGAAACATCTTGTAGCGTAAGGCAGTTAGAAGGTTTCCGGTCATATTCCTTAAGGTACTAAGTGCCTCATGGTCTCTCAGGTCTTTCAGTTTGCACATCCGAGTGCCTGAGTGCAGCCCAGGTCCTGCTGCCTGATGGGAAGAGTGTCCATTTCCTCTGAGTGGGTGAAACGTAATATACCAACAGAGTCTGGGCTACATAACATAAGGTGGAGAGGGCAGTGAATGACACAACAGAGACGATAAGTACAGTGTTGTGTTGAGAGTTGTTAGCAGTGACGCAGGTGGACGTCTGGTGCCCGTGTGTTGACCACTACGCTCCCCTGGGGTTGTGATGTGTGAGGTGCTGCCATTGATTGGCAGTTGTGAAAGTGTCTTAGACTCAGCTGGACATTTGACTTGTTTGCCACTGTGGTGATCAGCAGGACTCCTGCTTTTAATGTCCTGCGTAATGTTGACGCTGGAAACTCGGATCACAGGTGAACAGTCCGCAGCCACGCGGCCATCTGGACAGCTGCTCTGGAAAAATATGTTTGTGTGTGGGCACCCACATGTCTGTCGGTATGCACTTCTCGGTGGAGTCCAGTAATGCATAAATTGCCTGTATGGTCTCGAGAGGCCATGGGATTGACGGAGAGCTTCACAGTCGAGGGGCTGTGAACAAGTTTGCTCCATTACAGCCAACGCTTTTAGTCTGATTTGTCGGCTCAGCAGCTCCCGCTCATCAACTGATCAATAAAGAGAAGTTGGACTGGACTTATCCTGGTGGACCAACACTTAAAGCGTATCCATCCACATCTTTCACCCACAAACCTGTGGACAGCCTTGCCTGTGCAATTTGCCTTTGTTTTTTACTCAAACATATATTACTGGGGGAATTTACCTTTGGTTCAGTCATATCCACATGAAACACTCAGTGGGCACAGGATAATTCAGCTGAGCTGCCATTAAATTTAAATTTGGTGGTGATAAATTGTTTACTGTAACCAACATAAAAAAGGACAACAATTGATACAGAGCTCAGCAATCAACGATCAGTTTGTTCAATTTTGTGGAAACCAACAATTTGATGCTATTCAATACCTAAATCCCTTTTCAAACAATAATCTCAGAATGTGGTGATTTCTACCTCTGAAATGTGATGATCTGTTGTTTTTCTTACATTACAATGAATATAAATACATTTTGTTTAGTCATTCGATGATGTCACACAGGAACTCAGGGAAACTGTGATGTTTCAACAGTTTTCTCAATTTTCATGCCAAATAATTAATCATTTAATCAAGAAAGTAGTGACTGGATAAAGTCCTCAAATGACTGGGGCCGGGAGTCAAAGCTTGATGAAGAAAAAGCTGCTGCTACAGAACAAATTCTGCTGTGCAAATAGAAATCCTATAAGATAATTAAGCTTTAGTTGCCCTCTTGGGTGATGAGTATGATCAAATTTCAGTTTTGTGAGTCAACAGCATCAAGGCAAAATCTGGAACTACTTTGCAGCAGATACCCGCTTGGCTCTAAAGTTACATAGTGCAGCAATTTTGGACGAGCCTCCCACCCCCGGCCGGCGCTCAGCCTTTCAGACAGTGAGTGGGCGACTGGTGAAAGCCCAGCATTAACTGATCACCACAGATCAGGCCAGCTTAATGCAGTCCTGTTGCCCTGTGCCTTCAACTGTTAATTATTGTAAGCACATAAACAATAGTCAAGTTGCATTAACAAAATCAGCCGGGGTAATCTTTTCTTAGCAGTGCCATTATGGAGATGAATATCACCAGGCACTATCAGCATGCAGCAAGACAGAGAGCGAGAGAGGGAGAGAGGCAGTGGGAAGGATTGTTTTTCCCAATTTCCTCTTTGTAGGTGGATAACAATATCAACTCCACTTATCTTGCGACGTGTGGGGAGAGTGGAGGCACGTTGCTCTAAGGGGAAGCTCATCATCTCCCTTTGTGTTTTACAGCTTCCTCGCTATTACTTTGAAACAAAAAAAGTCTCTGTAATGGCTTGTAGATGGTACAGAGAGCACATACTTTTCAGGGTCAACAGGGAAAACAACCCATATCCACCATGATCAATAGAACTGCTGAGTTGCCATGGTGACAGGTGTAGGGAACACGATTGTAAAGCTCGTAAATAATGCACGCTCTGTGCGTTGTAAATCTGTACATCTGACAGAGACACTGTATCATTCTGATGCAGAGTTTCAAATCATAAACTGTCTCTACTTGTAATTGCTTCCAGGCGCTGAGAGGGTGTCAGTCTCTCTTACCACATTTTTTATTTTTCAGATGATGTCTGGAGATAGTTAGAAATTTTGTTACTGGCTGTATCCCTGCACTTTGACCCGTAAACACTGACCTGGCTGAACCTGAGCAGGGATCACTGGGGAATAAAAACCTCTCGGTCTGGCCGCTGATAGAGGTCAGAGAAGCTGGGTTCAGGAGGATGTGACACGTGCTCGCCATCATGCCTTCAGATGTATTTTGACATCCCAACAGCATCTGTCTCTTCCACGCAGGGTTCAGACATCTCTTTGTTTTGTTGTTGTCTGTGCTCCTGGTCTTCTTCCTGGTTTTGCTCTTTTAAGTTTGACATGGATGATGGCAATGGTGGGGAAATTGATCATATGATCACACACATGAATGCATGGTGCTTGTAATTGTGCGTCTGTGGTGAAAAAGTGAAAGAACCACAAGTTAAGCATTTAATTTAAATTCTGTGGACTGGCAGACTGCGATGCTGTGAACATGAGTTGTTTTGGTCTGAGGTTAACCATTTCTCAGAAGCACTGTGACTGAGTGCAGAATACAAAGCTGATTTTCACTGCACTGTGGCTGCTGTAGTATTATGCAGAGAAAGAAGTTGAATGAATAGAGGGTGGACATGGTGAACTGTTTTGTGCATGGACATGGAAGAGGATTGTGTTGCCTTTGAAGCTGGGACACCCACAAAATGGGCCATGCTGTGTCACTTGTGCAGTCTGTGGAGAGCAGTGATAAGATCTTCCTCAGTGGCTCACATAAACAACACTGAAATGAGGTCAGTGTTGTCCTCCTATAAACAAATGCATAACAAATTCACAGGCTGAACAGCAACCTAATGAGAAGTGGATTTTCTTGTAAACTAATGATGAGGGTTTTTTTTTTTTTTTTTATGAAATAGCTTAAACAATACTGTCATGGCAGTGAGTTTAAGCATGAGAGAGTGTTTCTCCACCCGTAGGAAAGTGGTGAGCAAGGGTCAGAGGTCTAGGGTGTGAAGATGGATGGGAAGCATGACTGGACTGAGTCTGAACAGATAAAACACTCCAGACACACACAGCTTCGAAGAAGAGCTGAGGACTGAGGAAGGCAGGAGGAAGGGTGGCCTGTTGGGTGGATGAGGCAGGATGGGAAAGGAGGACAATACAGAAAAAACAAACATTCCCCTGCGAGGATCTCCCTCCCATCCTACAAAGGATTCAACTGGACGTCCGCTCCCTGTTCAACCCCCCCGCTCCCTTCCCATGTCCTCCTGACATCACTGTGCAGCAGTCGATCTGCAACTTATCAGGAGTATTTTTCATATCAAATGTCAACCACCCTTCTCTTTGCTGTCTGCCTTGCATCAGTGTGTGGTCATGTGATGATGATATCCACAGATGCACAGCTCAGTATACAAAAAACCATGGTCTGCTCGACATAAACGGAACAGTATGTCTTTTATGATGCTGCTGCACAGCTGCACAGCTGTGTCTGAGGAGGACGGCTATTTATACATCCACTCAATGTTTTGATTTCTCTCTTTTCTCTTTCTCTCCTGGTGTGTTGACACGTCTCCTGCCTCCAGTTCCACATCATCTCTCACAGATCTGCACTTCTACCCTGACAAAATGCTCTTTTTGCACCTCTGTCTTAGTCACAATATTAAATCATTGATTAACTGAGATCTGAATGTTGAGAGTGCACTCTAATAAGTGTCTGCTTTCATATTGTTTTGCATATAAACTTCTTCACTCTCTTTGTATCTTCTCTTCAGACTCCTACTCGGCAGCAGGCAGCGAGGGC
>OOFC01019627.1:0-13195 GCA_900323345.1 Pseudochromis fuscus
GCTCGTAGCTCCGGAACCAGACCTCGCTAGGGTTAGGGTTAGGGTTAGTGTTAGAAAGGTCTTAGAGACTCGGAACCAAGTCCTACCCCCCCATTTTCAGGCATGCGCTTCGCGTTGACGCCACCCCCAAGTCCGAGCGAGGTCCGGTTCCGGAGCTACGAGCCTCTTCAAAACTAGGGTTAGTGCCGAAACGGTAGGGTTAGGGTTAGGGTTGGGGCTAGGGTTAGGGTTAGTGTTAGAAAGGTCTTAGAGACTCGGAACCAAGTCCTACCCCCCCATTTTCAGGCATGCGCTTCGCGTTGACGCCACCCCCAAGTCCGAGCGAGGTCCGGTTCCGGAGCTACGAGCCTCTTCAAAACTAGGGTTAGTGCCGGAAACTAGGGTTAGGGTTAGGGTTGGGGCTAGGGTTAGGGCTAGTGTTAGAAAGGTCCTAGAGACTCGGAACCCAGTCCTACCCCCCCATTTTCAGGCATGCGCTTCGCGTTGACGCCACCCCCAAAGAAGCATAACGCCAACACACATCTTCACACGCAAATGTCTTGCCACTGCTAGTGAGCAGCTGTTTCTGTATCTGAGTCCAAACACAATGTGCACACACAAATCACTCTTTCACACATAATTATATGACATTAATAGGGTGGATGAGTTGCTTTGTGGTTATGGTGCTCTGTTTTATGTTGTTTTTTGTCAGAGTATAACCAGCAGCTTTTCTTTTCCAACTCCAACTTCACACGTGATCATTTTGTTTTTGAGGTTTTGTGGATACGATTACTTTGTCAATATCTGAACAACCTGAGCTAAATATTAAGATCTCGAGGCTGAAAGTCTTTATTTTTTACATTTTTTGCAGGTATTTTGTCATTAAATACTATTAGACTAATGACGTTTTTGAATAGATCTCAACCTCACTTACAAGACATAAAATCAGGGGATGAAAAAAAAGTCTGTGGATTTAGAGGTCAGCTACATTCTCATCTAGTCATCTAAATTAGATTTGAACAATTAGGACAATATATATGTATAGGAAATATTAATAATGTTATGAAATATCTGAAAAACCTGTCTTTGAGTGGACAAACAAAAAGTACATTATGCTGGCCTTGAGATCTCAGCCCAGTTCGTACACAGCTTATTATTACAAAAGCACAAAGATTAATGCAAAGATCTTTTCTTAGCCATGTAGCATTTTTTTATTTGGTTTCAATTCTTTTTGCAGCACTTTTTACACTCTAAAAAAAATATATTATTTTTCAGTAACTGGGACACCAAAATAATAACATGGTCAAATAAAAGAAAAAAAATTAAATCTTGTAATATTTTGGGCATTTTTTACATTTTTGATGAAGATTATTTACTATTATATATGTTAAAATGATAAAACTGGGTAACAAAACCTGACTGTTGCCCATCAGCACAGCCAGCTGTTCCACAGATGAGGCTCTTTTTCTTTTTATCCTAACTGATAATCCAAAGTTTTAGATGCCTTTGTTTTGTTCCCTTTTAGTTTTTTTTAACATAAGATGTTACTCAATGACACATCGTTAAATTTCTAGTTCAGAGGATGGGATCCTGCCTGAAACATATCCCAGAAATCCCTTTACCAGTAACAGGTGATTGTGTTAACAAAGAAAATGGCAACAGAGAACCAGCAGGGGGCAGTAAAGCAAAACACCACGTCTCTATCTATGAGCCTGAGAGGAAGAAGTAGAAGGAAGCAGCACGGCTCTTCGGGTAAAATTAATAATTTTGTCACATCTTGATGGATTTTGTTGGAAATCTACACACACATGCAGGATGATGAGTAACCTCCCCATCACTTGTAATATTATATAATCATCTACAAAAGTAACCTTTCTCTCTACGTCTCTACTTAAATCTCTTATAACAAAAATACTCAATATAGCAGATTGTTTAATGTATGTATCCTCCCTTTCACCTCATTTACAATCCCCATTTGCAACTCATTTTAATTTAATTTGTACTGCACCCTTTAACTAACCATTAGCAACAAGTCCGCTAGCTTAGCATGATGGAGAAACGCAAAACATTCCAATTTCCACACATTACTCTCAAATAACACAATCTTACACATTTCCAAACTTCAACAATAATTCATAACACTCCTAGCCCTTATACTGGGCACATGCTTTAAGTTTGGAGGAGTATTAACCCACCTGAATTCAAGAGGAAAGAGACAGAAAACATCAATCTCCGTGTCCCACGACGGCAGCATTTATTCTGCCGTTCCTGCCTCTATGAGTATTATATTCCTCTCAAGGCCAATGCGCCCTCTAGTGGCCTGTTTAAATATTGTGAAATAGCGTCACAGTACAATGAAATAATCTTTTATAAAGCACGGTAAAATATGTAATGAAAAAAATATATAGGGGTTTCCTTTTTTTACTACTAACTTTTTAACCCCACTACTTATTTTACCCATGAACTGTACCTTTGTCTCAAAATGAATTTAACTGTAATCCATGTGATTTTCTTTCCCATTTCAAAGCAATTTTAAGTCTATTTTAAGACTTTTTGACACTTTCTTTGTGTCATTTTTAACCCTTTACAAATGCTTCCTAGTTTTAGTTTGAGAATTAGCTGAACCACGTCTAAGGCCATTTAAGGTGAGCACATCGTCACTCAGCTCATCAAATATCATAGGTTTCTCAGTTTCCCACAACTCCCTAGATTTCTGCTCTCAACTTAATTACAGCCAGGTGCCTGAATTTGTTCCAGTGTCTGCCTTCAGACTTCCTTGAGAAAGATTGTTTTTGTTGTGCTGAATACCAGAGATGAGGCACAGGATGACAGTTGTGTTTAGATAGAGAGGTACGTCGGACGGCCAGGCCTAGAGGATGAGTGACAGTTTGGCGGGGAATGCAAGACGCGGTGGGACGCTGACCACAGAGGCGAGAATAATGAGCTGTCTAACAACTCTGTCCAGACCTGAATCCCTCATTAAACTACAGAGGACAACGTTCTCATGGCGTGACACGTTACAGACCTTTTCCATTCTCCAACTGTTTTCAAGTACAGGAGCCGGATCTTCTGAGAGAGTCGGCCCATTAAGGTGCATCGTTCAACCCCATCCTACCTCCCAAAGCACTGCAGAGATCCATTAAACTTAATCATAATTGTCTGTTGCACCTTGTCATACATTACAGCCTCGGCATGAAAAAACACCAGTCCCTGTCATTATTCACCTCTTATGGTGCATTTAGGTTTTATTGGCCACCTAAACAGAAAAACTTGATTAATGCAACATGGGTACAAAACACACTGACCTTGTGAGTTAGCCATGTTCACCTGAGCACACCGCAGACTGCCTTGGCAGCCAATGGTCCTCTTGAAACTAACTGGACAGACCTCTCCACGCCATTAACAAGACACTGGGGTTTCTTTTTTTTCCTGAAATAATGCCACATAGTCCGAAGTCAGAAAACTCTACAATAAAACAAACAAAATTAATCAGTCACATCTGTATGTAACAGCAGGCGAGTAAACACAAATTTTCACCCACTAAACAAGTTGAATGAAAAATGTCATTACAGAAGTTAAGCTGAATGCTTACACACTGAGTATACTGAACCATTTTGTTCTTTCTCCTTCTCTGGCAGTAAGTGCTTCAGTATTGTCTTTGGTCAGTCTGGTTCCTGGCATTTCAACATAAACACTTGTCACTTGTGTTGCTGGTGTTTTAAACTTTAAACTCTCCCACTGCGAGGAGGAAAAAAGCTGCTGCTATAAATAAACACTCAAAACTCCAGAGACTTCTAATGAGCCTGACCTGTGACCTTTTGCTTTTGTCCATATTATAGCTGAGAAGTATCGTCGGTGGTTTCACAAGCTGAAGCTGAGAAAACTTCTCTTAGGATCTGGAAGAAGCTGCATGTGAGCAAAGATCTGTTGAATTACAAAAAACTTTATAAAAGTGTTTTTGGTTCATTTTTGGAGACTCTTACTCAACATGCAACTGGTTTCAAGTTTAACTCAAAACGTCTGAAAGTAGATTTCCAACCAAATAAAACAAACAAGGCCGTTTTAAAAATCATCTGAATTTCTTTACATTGTACCTTTGATTTAATCGTATAAAAACAACAATGATTTTGAGTCAGCTTTGAATATTTACCATATCTTTACATCTTAAAAAGGTATGAAGCAGTCAAATACAAAATTAACCATTTTGAAACAACTGAACAAGTGCATGTTCCTAAAAGCAAATATGGACATTTAAAAACATGAAGCATCCAATAATAAAAAGCAATACTTAGGAATATCAAAGGCTGGGATAATAAAAGTTATTTGTTACGTCTACAATCAGATGTAGGATACAAGTTCTTTAAAGGTTTTCTTAGAGTCATTTTGTGAGACCAGCTCCCTGAGATTTAGTCTTTTATTTTGTAGCTGGGTCCAAGCAGACAGTGCTGAGTATTAAAAGGTTGTTTTCCCTTAGTTCTTCACTTCTGGGCCAATTAAACAGAAAAATTCCTTTGAAGGGAGACTGTAGGATCCTGGGCTGTTCTGCTGTGGGTCTGAAGGTATGGTGGAAGTTTGTAGACAGTGGTAAACCAATGGATGATAAAGAAGTCCATCTAACCCGGGCGTACAGTGTGCAGTGGTGAGTCCAGTGCATTTAAACTGTGCAGGGATGCATTCATGTACAAAGCATCACCATAATCCAGAGCAGACAAAAAGATGGCAGCAGCCTCAACAGAAAAGTCTTGATTCTGAAATAAAAACCCACTTTCAACCACATATATTTCTCTTGTGTATAGACTCAACCATTTGTTGTTGAAAATTAGTTATTCTTTTATTTTTATGACATCATTTATTTTGAAATTGAAGCTCCCTTATCCAAGGTTTTTCACATGATTGGTTCGGGTCCTGATTCAGGGTCGTCTCTGTCAGAGTTCAGGAGGTAATAAAGAAATAAAGACGTGTCTCCTGAGAGTTTCACATCCAAAATATGCAGGTTTGATTTTCTGGACTCGATGTCCAAGTTTGAATTGCCTGTTAAATGAGAACAATGTGAAGTGACTGTTTTCACTGGTCTCCTTTGAAAACGTCTGGTTAAGGAGTTGCAGCACCTCCTCGCGCTGCTCGCTACACCGCGGGTATTTTTGTTGGGATTTGTCTCTGTGTGTTTAGGTCTGAAGTTGGAGCAAACGCTTGTTGGTGCTGGACGACCCCGAAGTCAGTCTGGACCTCAGCAGGAAAAAACAAACCTCTGCAGCTTTGTCTTTGTTTAACACGAACCAGATTGTGGCGCATTCCCACTGCAGCTTCTGACTTTCTCTATACTTCTTCACAGTCTGATGAGCTGAAACCTGCAGAGCTTCACAGCCTGTACAGCATTTGTGGTGCAAACTACTATATCTGACTTTCACTTTATTGCAGCACAGGTCACAGTGACTGAATCTTGTATTAGTCAGGTAATCAATTAGTTGGACAACAGATTATTAAAAAAACAAAAAACAAAACATTATGTATGTTTGTAAGTCATTCCAGCTTCCTTGTGTGATCGTTTTATCTCACTGGACAAATGAAACAAGATATAAGACTTGTGACAGACATTTTCCACTTTTGACATTTTTTTTTCATCAGACCCTTATTTTAATCTTAAAAAAAAGTGGGAAAAATATTTTGAATTTTTGCTTGTTGCAACCCTTAAACTGTGACTTAAACCCGAAGCATGTGAAGTTATTTTGTAGAAAATAATGAAAGCACAGTCACATGACTGAAAAGGATGACTCTCGCCTCTTCTGTCTTGGATCATTTATTCCAAATGATATAAAATGTACATTTCTGACACTGTATATAGAATGGACAACACTAACATCACATCACCTGTTGGTTTGTGGACTCAAAGGAATTTCATATTTGAATGTTGGTTCAAAATGTTGGTAGTTTGGAGCCAGAAGTGACCATATTAGGATGTGAAGGGAGGTGTGAGGAGGCGGGTCTGACCTTTAAACCTGAGGACACTGCTCAATGTGTATAAGAAAGGAGTTCAGGTCTGCTCTCATTGGAGACCAGACCTGTCAATAAAACTAACCACACCCCTAAATCTTCATCTTTTTGAATCCTAATATCTACTTGATGATGAAATGATTTTCAGATGGACCGGATCACTGAGAAGAAGAGTTGACTTTAGCTGATGACATCAGAAGGACTTGTGGAAAAAAATGTATTTACTAAGTATGTCATAATTGAAAATGAAGATAATTATATTAAAGTCAATTGGAGCCAGAGTTTTTTTGGAGTCAGCATCTAGTGGCCATCGGGAGTATTGCACTTTTTACACTTCATTGGCCTGTTGACATTTCTACACAGCCTAAGGCAGGGGTGGGAATTTCTGGTCCTCGAGGGCCACTATCCTGCATGTTTTAGATCAGGGGTCTCAAACCGGTGCTATGGAGGGCCAAGACCCTGCAGGTTTACATTCCAGCTTGCTCCTAAAGCAGGTGATTTAATGGTCAGCACCTCCTTCAGTTTGAGGGAAGGAGCTAATCAGTAAGATCAGGTGCTGAAGAGCCGGTTGGAAAGGGTCCCGGCCCTCCATGGCACGAGTTTGACACCTGTGTTTTAGATGTTTCCTTCTTCCAACGCACCCGACTCAGATCTTCAGCTCATAAACAAGCTCTGCAGAAGCCTGCTAACGATCCTGATCATTTGAATCAGGTGTGTTGGAAGAGGGACACATCTAAAACATGCAGGATAGTGGCCCTCGAGGACCAGGGTTCCCCACCCGTGGTCTAAGGTTTCAGATAACCATTTTTACAAACATGCTGATCACATCATTAAAAAAAAAAAAAATGCTGAATTCAGGATGACATTCAGTATAGTCAGCCCCTTGTAAGCTCACAGTCAAATTCTTAATTATTCTACATTTGGAGATGAAGTGAAACGACACTTTGGGATTTTATTTTGCTGTTTGGTGTAAGAACTGAGGCCAAATCTGTTATGATGATTGGTCTTCTTTCTCGACAGGTTGCATGCTGGTGGAACCATCCTGGAAAATATTTCACAATTTCTGGGTAAGAAACCTGCACTGTGAACAATGCATCACTTTTGTCAGCTTCCTGAAATCCATCACCAAAAACATCTGCTGACTTCAGGGTTTTTTTCGGCCACATTACCCCATAAACTGAAGAGCTTTAAAATCACAAAGCTCAAATTTAATGAACCCCTAAAGGTGCAATTTGTGCATTTATGTGGATGCTTTTATCACATCAGAAAAACAAGGCTGGAAAATTATCTACAAATTAGAAAATTAGACCCTGTTTGAGATCAGAAACAGGAATACCACAATTAAATGCAGATTCTTTGATTTTCCATTGAATTAATTGGACAACCAGGGAAGGAGCATCAGTTTTAGACCTCCAAAACACTTTTTAATGTGTCTTTTTTTCACCCCCTCAATTGTGACATAAAACATCAGTAACTTTTCCTGAATGAAGGTCACTGTCTGAACAAACAAATGCATTTCAAGGATGCCGCTTTTTTCCCTTTTTTTTAACTTCAAAATACCTTTCAGAGTAAAACTAAAGTTAAAAAGCTTCTGTAGTAAGAAGATGCACTGATTGTGACAATGTGTTAAAGAAGCAGCCTCCAAACAATCTGAGGAAATACACAGAGCATGTTCACACGTTTCACACGTTTCACACGTTTCACACGTTTCACACGTTTCACGTTTTTCAGGTGATCAGATCACGAGTGGACAGCAGTGTAAACGACCCCAAAACACAGTGAGATCCAATCAGTCACTGGTCTGGGATGTATCACATTAGTGTGAACACTAATGCGTCCTGATGTGTCTCCATCATCTTGCCCTGTGCTTATTTGCAGCTCGGAGATGATGCATGTTAAATACAGGTGTGAATACCGATGCCTCTCAGCTGTCCACTTGTGATCGAATGACCTGAAACACACATGACAACCAGGTTTGAACACACTCACAGTGCTGCAGCAGATTGACATTAGTGTTTGTTGCAAGTTGTAAGTTTGTTTGTTTCTTGGCTGATATATTTTATTCTCCTACTTCTCTGCTCTGTCAGTCTTTCGTCTTTTTGAGTTTTAAATGTTTATTATTTTATCTCTGGCTGCAGTAGGATGTGGGGGAAGTGTATTTTTTCTGAAAGACCACACTGAATTACTCTGAACCTGATACAGTTAATAAATAAATAAATAAATAAAAAAGACATAACTTTGTTAGAGGGTTAGATTTGTTTGCCAGAGCCAACAACTGGCTGATCTGTTTGGATTGACTCTGGCTTTAATAAAATCAACAGCTTCTCCTCCCAAGGGAAACACTATGACTCCAGACAGGAAACTAAGAGCTCCTGAACAACCCGAACAGGCAAAGTGGATTTTGTAGACCATGTGTAACATGAAAAAATACCTAAAGTATCTAAAATAAGAGGTAAAGGTGCCACACCACCAATGGCCACAAGAGGCTGACTCCAAAAAACTAACTTTAATTAAAAAATGGTCATTTTCAATCATGAAATATTCAGTCAACACATTTTTTTCACAAGTCATTCTGATGTCATCAGCTAAAGTCAGCTCTTCTTCTCAGAGAGCTGGTGGTTCATCTGAAAATCATTTCATTTTTTAGGTAGATATTGGGCTTTAAAAAATGAAGATTTAAAGGTGTAGTTAGTTTGATTGACAGGTCTGGTCTCCAATGATGTTCACGTGGTTCGGAGGCTCATTCACTGGTGAACCCCAGTCTCATACACATTGTGTCCTCAGGTTCAAGAGTCAGGGTACTCATCCACCACCAATGAGGAACCAGATGCATAAAAAATGAAATAGAACCAGAAGAAAACACCAAAGCACAAAAAATTAAAAGACTAATTTAAATTAAAAGACTTAGTTAAATTAGTGCTTGCTCCAGGGGGGATCGGCCGAGGATTTCCACTCTCGCTTTGCCTTTGATGGTGTTGCAAGGTTCTGACCTTGCAATACTTGAATTGGATGATACCAAATTTGAATTGCACTCCTGCTGACTATGCTGTCTTTTTAAAGTGCTACATAAATAAAGTTGAATTGAATTGAATAAATGTGCAAAGAACAGCTACTTAAATTTAACTTTACAATCCATTTTCAGTATGAATCGTTTCAATCTTATGTCAACTAGAAAAAGAGCATAAACGATCTTTAAGAGTAGACACTACACTGTAAAAGGTGTATGTAGCCAGCAGCTCTTAAAAGTGAATGCCTCAGTGAAAAGGGAACACCTCAGGATCTCCCTGGAAGAGCTGGTGGAAGTGACCGGGGAGAGGACGGTCTATAATAAAATCACAGCTATTTTGGTCAAATTTTTAATATTATAAACTTGTGTAACCACAAAAAGGTGGTGGTAATCCCTCAACAGACCTGTGTCCATCACATCAGTATCAAATATCTCATCCTACCAACATTTCCATCAATATGTTCTTTTACATATTAGTTTAATTTTTATGTTACAAACAGAAGTCGGTATCATTAATTTCAATTTTGTATTTTCATATGTTTATCTATGGTATGAATGATATATTTTTTTCTATCTGTCTACCGTCATTTTTTTAATTTCACTCATCACCTAAAAATCCACAGCTACACTGTGTATTTATGAGTAAAAGGCACATACAGTTCTGTGTATATCTCTGCATATTTTCATATATTTTAAAATTTATTTTCATTTTCTATACTTTTTTATTCTTTCTTTCAGTTTTTTTAATTATATTTGTATTTTTTTTTCTACTGTGACAAAATAATAAAGATTTATCTTATCTTAATAATTATAATATAAAGCCTATAATGAGTAAAGATGTGCAGGTCTCAGCACTGAGAGACCTGGACAGATGTTGAGGTTCCAACTAATCCATTGATTGTTAATGTTGGTCTTTAACAACTGTTCAACAGATTAGTTTAAAAAACGTACACTGCCACCTGCTGGTGAAATGATATAGTGAAACAAAGCACAGTGAAGAGGTGGGTTTTGAGTGTCATTGATCAGTTGGTCTGGTGTTTTTATCTGGTATTTGGCAGCTCTGTAAAAACCCAGAACATTTAAAGCTGTTACTTTTAAATGTAAAGCTGATGCTGTTCCACTAACATTCATTTCAAACACACAAGTTTCTGAGTGCAGGTTGATTTTCTGCTGCACTGCACCACTCAAATGCCAAACTCACAAGATTAATCATAAATGCAATGCTTCATTAAATTATTCACGGTTTTGTTTTGTTTTGTTTGTAATACTCTCTAATTTCCAAACTCACAAATAGCTTCATATTATCTAATTACTATTTGTTAAAAATGGCTCAATAATTCCCTAAAAGAGGTGGACACTAGTTTTTAATAAGAATGGTGCATAATGTTCGGGACCTTCTCCCCACTGGAGATTAATTCTTGTCATATGCTCTAGTGAGTTTTTAAGTTATTTTTAACTTAAGATTACTTTGTATTTTATTTTTCTTCCATTATTTTATTCACATTCCATTATTATCTTTATCTTTATATTTATGTCTACATGCATTAGTCTCTCACTGTTTCTACTGCATGAAGGTATTAGCTGTAAAGACACTGCAGCCAACTGTATGAAAGAAACCGTTTGTCTTGTTTGAATATCATTTATATTTATATAGATTCACAGTCTGGGTCAATAACAGGTCAGATATTATCATGTGTCAGCTCCAGTCTGGTTTTATTTCTAAAGCATAATATCACTGAAATGGCTCGAGGGGCCTATTTGTCCATTTGCCCATAGATAATAACAATATATAAAACAGAGGAAACCTGAGGATCAGCAGCTCAGGAGGGATCTCTCCTCCAGGACAGACATGCAATAGATGTTGTATATAGATAAGCACTAGAGCAGCTTCATATAGACATATGCGCTGAGCTCCCTCCACTGTTGTTTTTCCATTTTTTTTTATTTCATTTAGTTATTCATGTTATTTGAAAACAAGCTGTTTATCTGAATCACGTTTTTTAAAAGCTCCTTCCATCCCACCTTTTGTTTTAATCCGATCAGCAGAGTGTGTCTGAAAACGATTTACAGTGCTCACATCTGCGTCAGATCTGCTGCTCTGACATCTGCTTTGTGTTTTTGTCAGCTAACTCAATTTTCAAAAACGTAATTGAAGCTCTGATCGACGCCCGAAGGATTTGTACAATGCAGACGATCTAATCAGAGCTTTCAGCTGGTTGGTGGGATCCTCTCGGCCCGTTTGGATCAGGTCAGAGCCAGCAGCCTCCTGTCCAAAAGTCTCACTTCACAGAGCAGATCCAGTGTGGACACAAGTTCAGTTAAGTACACAAACCACTGTTGTTGTTGAGCAGTGTGTCACAAGACAGTACTTTATATTGATAAAAGTCTTCTAAAATCCATTATTTCTACTATTATTACTACTATTATTTTACTTCTCTTACACACTTCTTTGTTTTTATCTATAGTGTGAATAAAGCTGTAGTTCTGGTTTTGTTTCATTTTCTGTCAGTATTACATCTATTAGTATTTATTTTTTATAGGCCTGTTCTTCTTGTCGCACATACTTGATTGCACAGTTGACCTCGTGTTAACCTGCATATATCAAATAAACAGAGTTGAACTGCTGGTTATATGTTATATAAAGTCACTGTTGACATCTGAGGTGCAGTGACCTCTGCACTACAGACACACAAGCAGTCAGTCAGGGTGTAAATAAACCTGCTTACCCCCATTTCTTCTGAATCCTGGACAGGAAAGTTCACTTCAAACTCCTTGAATGCAAAACTGTCTGTAACTACCGTTTAAAAAGGCACAACTGCAGCCTTTTAACAGCTTTAAGACTGCAGCGTCTTCCTCGAGGGTGGTGTATTGATAAAGTTTTTTGTTTTTTTTTAAGATTCTAATTGATGAGTATGTCTTTTAGTAACCCTCATCTCACTGAATTAAAGGACACAAGCTGCACCGAATGAGGATTTCTTACATCATTAGCTCCACATAGAAACTATTTAAATGTTAGAAGATGGTAAACATGTTTACAGAAATACACGGAAAGAGAAAGTGGAACAGGATCCTACAGAGGTCAAAGGTCACAGTATATATGGCACACAGCTTAACCAGTGGGCCATAGAAGTGAACTTGATATGACCCGAGGAATGTGCTGACAGCAGGGGAGATGCCAGCGATAAACTGTGGAAATTATGTTATGCAATATTACTATGGTGAAGTTTTGGCTCGGATTAGGAGGAGAAAAAAAAAAAAAAAAAAAAAAATGGGGTTTATTTTAAACTACAGTGGTTAGACTATTACCATTATCACAATCACAATCAGCACAACCTACATTACACATGTTCCTGTATGTTGAAGTCTCCTTTAAAATATGCAGTACTGTAGAAAACTAGGCACTGTGGATGGAGACATCTGAATACTTCTAATTTATTCACTCCATCATCTTTTATTAGATACCTGACATTCACAATAGCCTGTGAACCATCAGGTTGCCTTTCTTACCACCTATCCAGTCACTTTACTTGCTATCACTTTAAAACATGATGCCCTGAAAATGTATAAATATTGTAAGTTGAAGCCTAATTTTCATTTAGTACTTTGCACAGAATGTTTTTCACAATGTATAGGCTATTAACCTTTACTGTTAATGATACTAACTTGGAATTTGTTGTTTTATGTAAACTCCTGAATATTTGAATTTCCCTCAGGATTAACAAACTATCAATCATATGGTGCTTTCAAAGTCCACAGTTTAGTGTGAAACTTAGAGTGTTTCAGACCGAGTTGAGCCAATAACTACTGTGGAAATTTTAATTTCCAGTGTTCCAGGAGTAGAAAACAAGTCAAACAATGTGTGGAAACCCTGAGATCTAATGTTAGAAAATGGACCAAAAAAACCAAACAAAAAAACATGGATTTTAATTTAAAACTGAAAAATATATAGTCTAAAATGTCCTTGAGCCAGCTTGACAGAGGATCAGTCAGATTAAAACTTTTGTCAAATGGAGGAGAAACAATTCAGAGTGAGTTTTTTCTTTTGTTTTTATTTTTTCATCGTCACAATTGACACTTTGAACATCGATCCATCATTTACAAAGAGCTGGACTTCAGGCTGTAACTGTTGACGACCACTTTAACTGATCTGTTTGCACCTGGCATCAGAAGAACCTGACTGGTTACAGTGAGTAATGAAAACAAGTGGCGGGGCAGGGT
>OOFC01019627.1:16107-28381 GCA_900323345.1 Pseudochromis fuscus
GAAACTTTTAATCTACTGATGTCATATTTCAGTTAAGTAAAAAAAATAAAAATAATAATAATAATAATAATAAAAAAAATCAGCGTTGGTTACACTTACTGTCCCATGATGATGTCTTCACAGCCAGTGGTCGTGACGAAGATGTTTCCTTCCTTACAAGCCTCATCCATGGTGGTAACCTCATAACCTAACAGTGCAACAGAGGATTCATCTTTTACTGTGACTTCTCAAATTTGGCATTTAGTGATTTGGAAAAAAAATATACATACACATGTATAAAAAGATAAACAACTTATAAATAAGTATAATTTTTTAATTAATATTTCAGTCAGTAACCAGCTCAACATTCAAGTATTCAGATATGCATGTCAAGTCAGATGTATACAATATGATCAGCTCTGAAAATTCTTATGTCATGTGGACTAAAGGAGGTTAAAAATAAAATGCTGGTGTGTTGGTGTGGCTGTTTCAGCCTTCATCACCTACCCTCCATGGCGGCCTGCAGGGCGTTGATGGGGTCGATCTCAGTGACGATGACGCGAGCTCCGAACCCACGCAGAGCCTGGACGCAGCCTTTACCCACGTCACCGTAACCGGCCACCACTGCAACTTTCCCAGCAATCATCACGTCGGTGGCTCGCTTGATGCCATCGATCAGACTCTCCCTGCAGCCGTACAGGTTGTCGAACTTACTCTGAAGGGCAGAACAGACATAATCTCAATATTACTCAACAGGTGAAAGTTTCCAGACAGAAAAAAAAAAAGAAATCCCCAGGACCTAAAAATGTCTTTCTACTTCAGTGACAATACTGAGCAATGTGATATTTAACACATTACCTCATTTTTAATGTTTGCAATAATGAGTTTGTCTACCTTGAGATAAGTTGCATGATAGGTTGAGAGGATTAAAGTGTGAGGCCGGTTACCTTGGTGACAGAGTCGTTGACGTTGATGGCTGGCATCTTCAGTTCACCCTTCTTCATCATCTTGTACAGGTTGTGGACTCCTGTAGTTGTTTCCTCTGACACTCCACGGATACCTGAAAATATAAGGTCATTTAAATATGGAAACTTTCCTATAAAATCTTTGACCTGCGACACAAAAATTACAATGTAAATAATGTTTATGACAATAAACACTGTGCATTGAGGAAAAGCGAGTATGGTAAGATGTTTCCAAGCCACAAACAATACACGACAATAAACAATGACCAAGCTCTCAGCGGCTCCTCTGACACTTCTGCGTTATCGAGTAATTCAAGAAGAGGCGTCATGTATGTAAATGCAGCTGTGTTGAACTGTTGGTGGTGAGAATCACTCTGAGTCCTCAATGTGTTGCTGAGTCTCAGTGCAGACTACCACCGCTCTCTCTCTGCCACCTTATGACACAGCTGCAACACTGACAGTTGGGCTGCAACGCCTCAAGGGGCATTAAGTTAATATACAACAATATGATCAATGTCTAGAAAGAAACATCCTGGATTTTTTTTAACTGTAGAAATTATTTTAGTAATTTCTTTCCTTAATGTCCACCGTGAGAAAATAGTGTTATAAATAGAGGCAGATAAAAAACAACTCAAAATCAACTGCCTGTGCATCCATGCAAGTACAAAACCTACCTGACAGCAGCTTGGGGTACTTCTTGTGGACCAGGTTGGTGAGGTCTCCTCCATCGTCCAGGATCATGTTGAGAGGCTGACCGTCTTTGAAGTGCAGAGTCTGTTCGATGCACCACACGTACTCCTCATCTGTCTCACCCTTCCAAGCATACACTACAGACAGAGAGAGAGACATTAACTGTCTTTGTAAGATTTAGTTATGAACATCTCCACCTTCTGTCATTACATCAAGGTATTTTGGAAAACAACTTGGAGAGCATGTAGAAATGTACACAGACAGCTCTTTTAATTTCAGAGATGGCCGTTATCATAAAACGGGGCTTGGGTATTTTAATAAATCTCACAACACAGTGATGCATGCATTACCTGGAATACCAGCCTTGGCGATGGCGGCAGCAGCGTGATCCTGAGTGGAGAAGATGTTACAGCTCGACCACTGGACCTGAGGAGGAAGAAAGCAAACAGGTCAGTAAAATGAGAAGGAGCTTATTAAACCGTCTAAAAAAGAAAACCTTAAACTTTGACACATACATTTACATGAACCTGTATAACCTGGATGTTGATGATTTTGGTTAGTAACTATTTTATCAATGTGAATGAATGAATGAATGAATCACAGGTTTATGGAGCTGAACACACTTATCTGGGTTTCTGACAGGACTCCTGTTTTCAATAAAGTTAAAGTCCAACTAAAAATTGAAGTCTAAACAGGTTGTATCAATACACGTCAGCTCTGCCTTGTTATTTGCTATTACTGTGACATGCATCTCTCTAAACAACTAAACTTCTCCACAGCTACAGTACATCTAGTGTTAAACTGTTGGTGGTGAGAATCACTCCGAGTCCTCCATGTGTTGCCGAGTCTCAGTGCAGACTACCACCGTTCTCTCTCTGCCACCTTATGACACAGCTGCAACACTGACGGTTGGGCTGCAACGCCTCAAGGGGCATTCAATCAACTCTATTAACATGTTATATGATGACGATTAATGTTGGAAGAAAGACATATTTAACACAATTAGTATAAAATCATTTGGTGATAAATATCTTGTTATTTTCTTTCCCTCCTCGTCTGGACACAGTGTAAAAGCCCCTAATTTCATCAAGGCAATGTGGTTCATCCTTTTGGGCTTTTTGAGGAATCAAATTAAGAAAAACAGGGGAAAGAGCATCTGGAGAGAGATTTATGGGTAATCACCAAGGAGGAAAACAAGAGGAGGATTTGCTGTGTCTGGATTGGTTGGATGCTAACATTAAGGTATATTATATGATTTGGTCTTTAAAAAAAAAATAAAAAATAAATGAACAGACAGTGTTTTCTGAACAAAGTCTGTGACTCAGTGCCACCATCTAGTGTCCTAAACCAGCTGTAGCAGTTTTAAAGAACTTATTACTTGTCAAATGTAATCAGTTTCATTGCAAAACTTAAGTAGTGCAAAGTCTGTTTAAAGTTAAGCTCCATTTAGGCCTGAATATTAAAAAAAGGACAAAACATAAACTATCAGAGTCAGAAGTTTGAGAGAATGATTTGCAAGTGAAACAGAAATAGAGCGTCACCACTGCCACAGAGACAGAAGTAAAACTAATGCAGGAGGAACACCATGCTGAGGGAGCAGGTTGTTATTTGTTCTCACGGTGCAGGTTTCTGCAGCACGAGACCAGTCCTGGTTAGACAGATAAAACAAACACGATAACAGGACACACTGGCCTTGAGAGACCCACAGGGAGACAGAAAACCCCTCATTTGATGATGGTTTGTTCCAATAAATGGATCAATAAACTTGTCCAAACAACAACTGTAGTGGTGTAACAGCGGCCACAAAACATAAGGAAACTTAGAAGAGAAGATTTAATAACACTAGAATTTGTTAAGGAGTTTTAATAAAAATGTTATAATGGACTGACCTATACGTCACACAAACTGTGTCTGTTTACAAAGAAAAAGCCAAAACAGGACAAAGACTAACTCAGTCAAACAGGGATTTGGCAATAAGTCTTCAGTCCCCCTGGAAATGTACAACCAGAACTCAGTGGAAAAAAGTCCACCCAGCACTGTATGAGAAAGTATGCTGCGTCTCCAAATATAAAGAAAAAAGTTTCTAAAAAAAAAAAAAAAAAGTCAGTCAGTCCTGCTCAGTCCATTTTTCCTTGACAAAGTACTACAGCAACCGACGATCACACCTAGAATCCTAAGAAATTGTGTGTGTAAATTTGGATCTGATTTATTGCAAACAAATCTCCAAATAAAAAGCTGAAAAAAATATACATTTTCTTAAAGGCAAACAGTTGCAGACTCTGGTAAACATAAAAACTCAAGAAATCTAAATGTCACCTCAGCTCCGAGGGCCGTCAGGGTCTCGATGAGCACGGCGGTTTGCAGGGTCATGTGGAGGCAGCCAGCGATGCGGGCGCCCTTCAGAGGCTTGGACTGACCGTACATCTCCCGCATCTTCATGAGGCCGGGCATCTCATTCTCTGCAATGTCGATGGCCTTTCGTCCCCAGTCAGCCAGGCTGATGTCGGCTTGGAGAGAGACAACAGGAAGTCAAAGGAAGCCCTACTCTCAGCTGGAAGATTCCTCACATAAAGCCTTGTGGACTTGGTTTCTTTAACACACTATTTAGGCCTTTAATTTATAACGAGTAAACAAATCACAGTAACAACACTTCCCCCAAAGATTAAAGTCTATATAATTTTAGTGACCATTCAAACTGAAAATAGAACTAATTGCTTACAAAGAACATGAAAGATGTTAAAAGTTGTAGTAACATCGCACACATGTACAAGCAGACACATACAAGAATAAGAAAAATTTCTGCAACTCACAAATTACCTGGATTTAAATATATCAATATTTAAATTAAATAGACAGATACATTCTTAATACAACTCTTAATGTTTTTTCCCCAATGCATGTAAGGTCCAATGTCATTTTCTAATAATGATTTCAACTTCTCTTTTCTAAATATGTTGCTGTAGTGGGAAAATTAACACGACCACAGCTGTGACACAACAGACCTGCACAGTCAGCAGTATGTGGCACAGTCACCCCTTTCATTCCAAAACAGCTGCTGCTGCACATGTTAAGTTTTTTCAGCTTTATTGGACAGTGGGGAACATTTTACATACTGATCGTGATAGAAGTATAATGATGCATTTGAAACTTGACAAATACTCAACACCACAAAAACCTTCGCTGTTCTCAGCTTGTTTCTTTATTAGCACTTAATCCTCATGAAGCTTTAAACAAAATGTAGTTTTCCCTTCAACCAGCTAACTAACCATGATTCTCTGCAACACTATAACCCCCCCATTCATGCCAAGCTGATATTAACCTGTCTCTCTTATCTGAGTGGAAAGAAAAAATATACATCAAAAGCTTTAAGCTGTGAATTAATCAAATGCCCTTCACATGGTGGCACTAGTGTCTGTACAAATGTTTTTAAAAAACAATATTTTAGGAACTGAGATAACAGGCACAATTATACCATTGTTACACAAAAACCTGCACTGATTTATTGCTTGTAGTAAATAAGTGAATTGCATAAATTAAAATGTCAAGAGCAAACAGACAGGGGTTAAACTCTTGACCCATGATTGCACTACAGCCCTTTGTGAAGCTGCAGACTTTGCCCCAGGTCTATCTGTTGTATAACTTTTTCTGCTTCTCAGCCAGCTGCTTTACATTGTACAGAGTAACAGCAGGTGTGCACCACATTTTAGGTACATAACAGAAGTATTTCACAAGCAGTTTTTTTTAATTATTATGATTAATTGTTAATACATCTCTCTCTGTAATTTCAACTGTTTCTCTTTAATGAATTTTAATTAAATCTCTTAATGCAAAGTAGTAACAGCACATGCCCACGTGTATTAATTCTAATTTTCCCCCCACACACTTCTAAAGCCTAATAGTAATAATCATAAATAATAACTTCATGGATTCAAAATATGTGAATATTCTAATTCTTGATACTTTTCAACACGAAAAAAAATCCACACAGAAAACACCACGTGTAGTCCCAGCATTACTGCTCTGTAAACTGCATACAGTGCAGCCTAATCTCTGCCTGTTCTTGTCACTCATGCAGAAACTGGCGGTGAAGGCCCAAGGCATCACGGGAAGTGGAGTTTGCCTACGCAGTCCAAGCCAAAGGGGCGTTATTCTAATAAACTACAAAACCCAGACGCTTTAGGATGGCTGTAGTTTCCGTTGACAGCGGAGCGCATGCTCAACACAAGCACGACTGTTAACATGTCGATTCATTCACAGGATATAATTAAAGTGTGCAAACTGCAAGTGTGGAAAAGATTAAAATCTACAATTTGTAAGCTAAAATGACCAATTAACAAACTTAACACCTAATTAAATGCCAATAACAACGCCACGCACTTTGCCACATGCTAGCAAGTTAACCATGCTAACGGAAAATGCTTTAACCCCCGGAACTAAGCAACAACTCAGTCCCAAGCACCGCATTGTATTTGTCTACTTGCACATACACATAAATCTGACGTTGTGGAGACAGTTTCTCGACATGCACGTTAGCCGTAAACTCAGTACCATGTTGGCTAGCAAACCGCCACTGCCATTTCACGGAACTTAGATAATAAGCGCAGCACAGACATTAATCACTGACACTCACCGACTTTGTAGGGAAGTTTCTCAGACATGGTTGCTTTGTGGTGCTTTGTTGCGGGGAGGTTGAGTGCAGTGGTAGCCTGACCGGCGGACAGAGGCAGAGAGGGAGGGACGGAAACATGACGGCTGGCTTTTTATCGTCGAAGCCACATTCAGGCTAGTTTACACGGCAGGGCGGTTCAAACCCGGATGTACTCTGGATTCCTACTGGCTGCGGCAGCTCCCGCCCCATGCTTGAAGGATGTGACTGGTTGTTGGTCAATGTGGGCCAGCCAATCAGAACTCGGGTTTCTTTGTAGGGGCGTTAAGTGTTTGTATAGTTAAAGCGAGTTTTGTCTGGACTATGTCGGTGTTTCCCTGGTTGATTAATAAGTTATTGTACAACTGTTCTGCACTAGACTGCTGGGGTCAAATAATTCATTTAACGTTATACAAGTCCATGCATTTTATTGTATTCAATTTATTTCATACATACTACAGAGTTCTTATTGGTAATAACTGGTAAAATCCAAACCCAACTATCTTAACTCCACTCATGAGCAATTAAAAAAAAATCTAATCACATCATTGCTGATCCCACTCACTTTCACACAAATCATCCCAGTTTTTATCATTAGGTTGCTGCTATAAAGTCCTCTTATCTAAGAAGAACATCTACCACAGCATCTTTATTCCCACAGCTATTTATAGTGTTGTTGTGTTTAGTTTATTTATTCTTTAGAGGGTTTTTTATGTAGTGTTTTTGACTTGATCTGTAGCCTACTGACTCCATACGAGTTGCACTGATTCCATTTTATGTCTGCTGCCTGGGTTTTGTGGTCTTATATGTTGAGCCACTCGAAAGAAGATTTTAAGACAGATATGTTTTCTGATTTTTATTCCACTCCTTAACATTAATATTTGTGCAATTTCTGTCTGGACTTTGGTCAGTGTTTCCCTCATTAATAATTAACCTTTAGTGTAACTATTTTATTCTATTCTATGATACTGGCTTCTGAGGTTAGAACATTTATTGTGGGATATACAAGACCTTGTATTTTATTTCATGCATTTTAATCCATAAATCCTGCAGAGTTCTTACTTACTAACATAAAAAGTGCAAGTTTTCAAACAAAGTATATTGGTAAAACAATGCAACATTTTATAATAGGTGAATGCAAGGGTAAATTACAAGCTGACCCTGATCTTTAGGCTTTCAGAAGGTCCCAAAAAGCCCAAGCTTACACTGTGCCATTGGTAATTGCTTGGCTCAGTGGAGGCCTGTGACTACTCACTCAACACAAATTTGTCTCAGTGTGTTTTGATGTTTGATGACATTTCATTTTAAAGTAAAGACTCAAAGACTCCTGAATTTTAACCAAGGATAGTTGCACCCTGTCTATTAGCCTACCACGTGACTATATTTGTGCACATACACAGAATACTGTACTGTTCAGACTTGATTCAGATGAGACACTACTTGTCAAACCAGTATATTGCAATATAATGGACTCTATAAAAACACGTTAATACAAGGTGCTCTCCCACAACATCAGGATTTGAAGGTTTATAGCTGCTAGCAGTCAAAGGCAGAGCAAATAATGAGCTGTTGCAGGGAGAGCGAAGACACATTTTTATTTAGAAGTAGTAACAACAGCTTGTTTTCACAGACTCTTTGTTCTGAAAGAAGCTGGAAGCACTGCACTCATTCACATAACAAGTGCCACAGTCAGTCAACCATGGTATGATGTGAGTGTAGGGTTGCCAACCGTCCCTTGAAAAACAGAATCGTCCCGTATTTACAACTAAAGTTAGGTGTCCTATATTGACCTAAAAAGGGATGCACTTTGTCCCGTATTTAAAAATCACTTCACACACACAAAAAAAGGCAAAATTATTTCACCATCACAGGAGGGGCAATCGGGTTGGTCAGCCGTGCCAACTAGGTGTCACTTATTTATTTTGGCAACCGTATGCAAGTGTGATCAGGTTTGGCAACAGATAGCAGAAAAAATATGTTTGAAAGATGCAAAAGGGAATTTCTAGAGCAATTTCAGCATCAGAAAAGCACTTCAGAGGTAGATGTAGACAAAGGATGTCAGTTTAGACAAAGATGAAGAAACTTTTCTGATTCTAGATGGTTAGTTAATGGCTAATTTGTCAGGCAAGTTTCTAGAGAAACAGTGAACAAAGATGGGAAAAGTTAAGACGGATTACAGATTGGTGCCTGACCAATCATAGTGTTACCTGTGTGATGTAATTGGGAATAAGGTACTAACTCCAGAAACAAGAATGTAAATATGTAACAGTGATATATGTAGCATAATGAAGTAATAACAAGAACCATCTTTCATGCATTAATTGCAGTTCAAAGTGCTTCATTTAAAAAAGCAACAGTTGGGCAGAGACCCAGAGGTCGGCCCAGGAACCAGTGCAGGGATTATGCTTAACTCTCACCTGGTTGTGGCTTTTGCTCCAGTGTTTCCTCCAAACTAGACCTCGAGTTAGTCTCAACGAGGGTCAAGGTCCTCGCTTACATTCTTTTACAACTTTATTAGGCTACATTTGGATGATAAATGTAGTATATTTGGCAGAAGGGTGGACAGGAGCTGTGTGAGATGACAGAAATTAACTGATGTGGGTTTTGAGAGGCAGTGAAAGTTGTTTTCAACGTTGTTTAGAGGCTTTACAAAGAAAATAAATGACGACTGAAAATCAAAGTAATGCATACAGTGCATTTAATCAAGTACTGTGCCTGAGTGCTTACCAGGCATATTTTATTTGTGGAAAAACTGTACATTTAACTCCAATGTATTTACTATAATCAAATACTGCCATTACTGTCATTGCCCAATACTAAGCAGCTGCTCTCTTCTGAGTTCAAACAATTAATAGCTCACCCATATAAACTATGTTTACAGTACTGTGTTCAAGTTAACAAATCATAGTTTTACTCTGAAAACGTGCTAGTACTCACACCATTGTGTTTAAAAATATTGTTTAGCTGAACTTTATTGATTGTGAATTGATTATTTACTGGGATCTGAGTATTTTTTTTAACCACAGATTAATGGATATTCATACAACAGGACAGAGAATACAGCCTAAACAAAGAATTTTAAGGGTCGTAATGTTACAAAAAATTTGACATAAACAAAAGGTACCATGTAAAAAGCTTATGTTTTACTGACTATCTGCAGCTGTGGCCTGAGTATTGATATGAGATAAGCCTGATTCACATGACCAGATGGTCAGAGGTTAACCTGAGCCCTCTGGTAGAAATACTACGCTACAGCTAATTTAGGAGCACGTTTCCAGTGGACTGTCACCCCGACAGTCACAAGTCTTGTGGGTTTGAGTTTGGTAAACACTCTCAGAAGCCGACTGGATTGTCTTCAATGTACTTTTGCACGTTTATATTATTTACTGTTCCCTTTACCTTTCAGGTAGATGAGTTTAGTGAATATTACTGCAGGAGACATCTTATTGCTGCACATTTCCAAGCCTGTGGAAAAAAGATGGTAAAGTTTTACTCACTATATTAAGTAATCAGTATTTTTTCTTGTTAAGTATTATTAAGTAATTTGTTCTTTATATGAACATTTAATTAAAAAACACACATATTGCTCACTAAAATATAGGAATCTAAACCTCAAAAACATGGCTCTATGATAAAACTCATAAAACCGACATTTTAAGACCTATAAGGAGCACCACTGATGGTTAAACCTCAACAATTATCGGGTAACTTTATACTTGTTTCTTTAAAAGACTTTGGTGTAAAAGGTTACAGCTCTTCACCTCCATAACCTCACCTCTTATGCAAGCACTGTTTGGGTGGGATTTAAACCAATGTGAGTTAACTACTAGTTAACTATAATAAGAAACATCATTGTCGAATAGAGCTGCATCATCAAAGAACATGTTTGAGCTTTAATCTTCTTGATGTAACAGTGTGGGAGGAAGGCAGTGTGGAAAGAAGCTGATAACTGTCTGCAAAGATTAACCAAAGCAGACGTGTATGGATTCAGTCAAATCCTTTCAATAGTTATGCTCCGCCCACATTTTGTGTGTCTTACTCTGAGAATGTTACCAAAGTGTACTATCCACAGACTGTGTGTACAATGAATCAAGCTAATGAGACATCACCTGTTGGTTTGTGGACTCACATTTTGAAGCCAGGAGTTTTGTATTTGAACTTTGCAATTTTTTTAAATTTTTTTTTGGACCAGAAGGGACCATATTTAGATATGAAAGGAGGAGTGAAGAGGAACTCTAGGACGCTGTCCAATGTGCGTGAAAGTTGAGTTCAGGTCTTGTGTCATTGGATATCAGACCTGTCAATCAAACTTAAACTTATACCTTATATCTACTTAATGATGAAATGGCAATGATTCAGAAGGACCACCAGGTCATTGATGAGAAAAGTTTACTTTAGCTAATGATAATCTGTGTAAAAAATGTACAGATTGAATATTTAATTATTGGGAATGACCATTTTTGAACGGAAGTCAATTGGAGCCAGCATTTAGCAGCCATCAGACCATTTTTTGGCCACATTTTTGAGACCAAATTGTTGGGTCTATAGGAAGTCTATGTTTAAATGTGACTTTAACACAAGCTGCAGCACAGTGGTGCAGTGGTGCAGTGGTTAGCACTTGCGCCTCACAGCAAGAAGGTTGGGGGTCAGCTCTGGCCTTTCTGTGTGGAGTCTGCATGTCCTCCCTGTGCATGCGTGTGTTTTCCCCACGTACTCCAGTTTCCTCCCACAGTCCAGAGACATGCTTGTTAGGTGAAGTGGTCAACTAAATTGATCATAGGTGTGAGTGGGAGTGTGATTGGTTGTTTGGCTCTGTGTTAGCCCTGTGATAGGCTGGCAACCTGTCCAGGGTGTACCCCGCCTCCTGCCCGATGACAGCTGGGATAGGCTCCAGCAGACCCCTGCAACCCAAGTGTGGAGAAGCAGGTATAGAAGATGACTGACTGACTGACTGACTGACACAAGCTGCACTTGGGCTAAATATTTGAGTGGATAAAACATGATGGTAATAAAAATTAAATATATGAGCGATGTAGAATGTACCTCCAGCAGTGCTATATTAATGTAGTTGGACACGAAACAGGTGAACTGCAAACTTCTGTCAAGCATCACAAAACCTGAAATACAAGAAGCCTAAACTCCAGGATACACAGTGCTGGCATTCACAGAACCAAGCTCAAGATGTTTGCTGATTGCAGCAGCCATGTTTACAGATATAAATGGTGCTGACACACTTGCATTGAATTCCAGCTTTATTAAGATAAACTTGTATGCAACCCAACATTAACAACAGTCACATGGCTGCTGTTTGGAAAATCTCTCAATGTCCAACCTCTTTGTACAGCTCTGAGCAGAACTGGCTGCAGGTCACATTGTTTTTCTGTACAGCCCAAGATAACATAGATGATATATGAGGTAACCAGAAAAAAAGAAAAGAATATATTTGCATATGAAAGCTCTTTGTTTGTATAAATGTCAGGACTGGGGTCAATCCATTGTCAAACAGATTACAGGCTGCTTATTTTAACTAATTTTTTTAAGGCGCTGTTTGAATTTTAGTGTCAACCATCAGTTTGATTCATGATCAACCCCAATCTGTTCATTCATAAAGCGAAGGGAAGAGTCACTGCAGCCATCAGTCGCCAGGCAGTGAGTGGAAGTTGGACTTGTCGTGATTTTTTCAGGAAGACCAACACGTACCAAACGCATCCCAAGCCCATCACTGAATGCTGAAATCAGTTCAGTACTACTGGTAATTTAAGTGCAAATAAAAAAAAACAAAAAAAAAAATCCACCTCTTATCTCAATTTAGATCTTTTAACTTTTCACAGGAGGTCATTTTGTCAAAATCATACACTCACACACAGCATCTTCAAATTCAACTCGTGTAGGATTCTCCCAGATTATGTCACTGTTAATTACAGAGGAGGTGTCAGTCATTTTCAGTAAGGTGTTGTACTGTGGATTCTGGCAGCCATACTGGAGAAACCAATTC
>OOFC01019627.1:28401-38671 GCA_900323345.1 Pseudochromis fuscus
CAATTCTTTGTATGAACTGTGGTAATATTAAAGAGCAGCTTTATGTGCATCTCTTCAAATTTTGCAAAAATTCAGACAAGGTCAGCTAGTTACCAAATGCTTGAATTACTTTCCTGTTTACTCAGGTATTTGTATTTATTTTGTTTTAATTTACCAAGATTTTTGTATGTCTCTTTTTTTTTTTCGCCACAACTACTTCTCCAATAAAAATGTTCCTGATAAAATCTGTTGAGTTAAATAAGGAAAGCTATTACATCAATTTCCTTCCAAATTTGGGTAAATCAATACCATCCTTAAATAATTTAGTGTTATGTCTGGATTTTTACTCTCTGGTATGATACATAATACATTTAGTGATCAATTAAAGCACTGGTTAGGTGTATTGATGATAAAGATTTTGATTGATAAAGTGGTGACAGTTATTTTTTAAACTGTATCACAGCTTGGTAGCTTCCACACAGCCTGCACAATGTCTTGTAGAAAGAGTAATTATCTGATCACACTGCTCTAAGGGAAGGAGGCACAGCTGTCGTACGTTCACACGTTAGGATGATGCTACACCGTTTTAACTTGTTTACTTTGAATCCGCCTGCAGTTTGGCAGGTTTGAGCTTGTTGTTGCAGCACTGCCTGATCTCGCCTTTAAAATCCAGACAATCTCTAGTCTAATGGTAAAGTGTTTACTATTAAATTATGCCCATCACATTTGAAGAAAGCGATTCACACTGTAATGAGAGGTCACAAGATCATTTAAAAAGCTAATAAAGGAGAAAGTATAACAGTCTTGTACAAAACTGTATGCTATGCTTTTCAGAATCTTTCCTAATTTTTATGCATTTTTCGTGAAATATTGGATAATTTCCACTCTAAAAGGACCTGAAACTCCTTTGAATAAAACAAACTGAACAATAACTTTCCACTCGTGTGTAAATATTTTTTTCTGGGAAAAAAAAATGTTTTCCCTTATTTTGTTTTATTCAGCTTATTACATCCAGATGTTCTCCTGATTTTTAACAAGAGATATAACTGATATGACCTTGGATCCTTCTGTATTTTGACAGTGACATTTCAATAATAAAGTTTTGCTTTTTTTTAAAATATTTTTTGCTGCCGTTTAGTAGTGATTACCTGTCATCATCCGTGTAGAGGAGCAGAGAGATGACAGTGTAGGAAGCAGAAAAATGGCTGAGTCATGTTGTCTTTCTGTTTTTGCTTTCCCCCCAAACATCTGTTGATTCTTCACATTCCTTGACGAAAACAAGCCTCGTCCAGTTCCTCCACACACCCTTCCCTAGAAGTATGCACCTAAGCGCTCATTCATGCACAACTTTTTCTTACAAGGAGAAGATTTACACAACCACAGGCTGTTAGGCATGACGCTTTCTTTCCATACGCTATGCCCTTTAAAAATAGAGGAGTGCACAGCTGGAGCACAGAGATTCATTCTGTAATATTAATCAAAAGAAAAAGAACAACAATCCCGGGTTCATTTCATTTGGATTCAGCAAACATGTGCACAAGTGCATACTTTAGAGTTGGGATATGGTTAGACATTAGGACGTAGGCTTTAAGACAGGGCAGCATGCCAGCAGCCAGCTCAGCAGCCCAGAGTCCCTGTCCCTCTTCCAGGAGTCTGAGATTACTCTGGTAGCAGAGAGACAGACAGGAAGGGGGCGCTAGCTAACCAGCAGGGCATGCCAGCTCAGTTCGCCGCCCAGGCTTCAAGGTCTGCCATGTCTTCCTCGTCTTCTTCTTCCTTTTTCTTGGCTAAAAAAACAAAAAGAACGGAAATTAAACATGATTTGATTTCGATGAGGAGATTTTAAGTGGATGCTGAACTGAATTTTGTGTATGTGTCCTGTAATACCTGGTCTAGATGGAAGTGATGTGGATGGTACGCTGGGTAGAGGGACGTCTTCTGTTCCTTCAACTTCCAGAAGATTTTGGTCCAGCTCCTCCTGTTCCATCTCCTCCAGCTCAGCCATAAGCTCATCCTAAACACACACAGAGGGACAAGTTTTTGTTTTTGCTTTTTTTAAATCACAGCTTAGATCAACCACAAGGAAGTGTTTTTTTAAACTTAATGCTGGTTCCAAACAGTGAACAGTATTTAATTTGATGAGAGAAATTCTAACACCTGCTCTAATATTAACTGACAAGATACATACAAATGAAAGATTTATCGTATTTCCTCAAAGGAAAAGCAGCAGTAGCAAAGGTGGAGAAATTTAACATGTTTGTGAAGATTCTCATTCATTGTGATCATATCATCAGCTGTGTTGAATGTAGGACAACTAGACTATTTTCCAAACCGATGAAGTTTTGAACTGAAGAAGCCTCTTGAATGAGAAGTGAAACCTTTTTAAGAATCTTTAACCCAGTCCCGTTACACTACAGTCAACACTGTTTGGGTTGACTAACCATATGATGTGCCTGCAAATATTTCACAGCCAGACTCTCAGTATTTAGTGATTCTATGTGATATGTCTTGTGTGTTGTCACCTCATCGAAGTCGTCTCCGAAGCCGATTGGTCTCGAAATGACATCTGAGATTTCCTTGGCCACTTCTTGTTGCTCTGTGATATCCGCCATCAGGTCGTCTACTTTGTCTATGTCCCTGAGAAAGAGGATGACACACAGAAAGGTGTCATGATGATGAACAAATAAATGCAAACATGTCAATTTAAACGCACAATGTACCACCCACTAAAATCACCAGTGACATGTTTGTATTGTAATCAACCAAGTTTAACTCTTAGGTACTTTAGAGTCGAAGTGAAAACTCAGTATGAACGGGACACCTGGCAGCAAATGAAATGTCTATTCTTTTATATCTTTTATATAAGAAGAGATGAAAAATGAAAAGAACTGGAAAAAGCTGTGGTGAACTAAAAAGGATGAAGCACAAAGGGAAAAATAGATGGAAAGAGACTAGACAAAAAATAAGGAAATAAGAAAATTTGAATTGGCATACAGAGCAAAACATGCAAATAAACTAGAAAAAACAAAACACTGGTGGCAAATAAGAGGGTATAAAAACACCAAGGGTTAAAAGAAACAAGATGAGAGAAAGTAAAGTATCACTGTAGACTGTATACTGAAATGGACAAAGCAACGAGAGCTCAAAAATGAGGCCAATGCTAAGTGCAAAAAAGTGCAATACACCCAACGGCCACTAGATGCTGGAAAAAAAAATAAAAAATCCATCTGAAAAAAAAGTAGATGTTAGGCTACAAAAATAATACTTAGGGGTGTGGTTTGTTTGATTGACAGGTCTGGTCTCCAATGAGAGCAGTGTTGAAGTCAAGTCTCATACACATTGGGCAGAGCCATCAGGTTCATGGGTCAAACCTACTTCCTCACTCCTCCTTTTATATCCAAATATGGTCCCTTCTGGCTCCAAAATAACAACAACATGGCAACCTTGAAACGCCAAACTCCTGGCTACAAATCACAAACCAATGGTTGATGTCACTTGGTCCACTCTATATACAGTCTGACTACCACTGATGAATTTAGATTTTGTTTTCTTCTCTTCTTGCCTATTGTAGGGCTGCCATGTTGTCAAAAAGTGAAGTTCAAGCAAATTTAAAATGAGCTGTAATTCATTAAGACATATTTGAACCCACCCACAGTCCGCTCGCTTCCATAAAGCACCACAACACATTCAGAAATTTAACAGCTGCCTTAACGTCCTGGTTTCTTTACACTCTGTACTGAAAGGTCAATGGGGTACGCAACAGATCAGACTGAAAGTGACAGCCCTAGTCTACAGTAAGCTATTTACAATCACCCCCTCTGACTTATTTCTAAACATCTCTCTTACATGTGTGCGTGTGCAGCCTTCATTGCTTCTGCAGCAAAGCCCATGTTCTTCAGCACTTCTGTGTTGGTGTTGGCGTTCTCCAAAGCTTCTCTCTGGAACTCGATGGTGGACAACGTCCCGTCGATCTGGGCCAGCTGCTTCTCGTAACGCTTTTTCCTCTTCAAGGCCTGGAGAGCCACTGGACAGGGAAATTGAAAGATGACACAAAATTAGTGAGTCCAGCGAGCTTCATAGCACAAAGGATCAGGATTATTATCTCCACAGTAGCATCTCATCTCTAAAGCTGAGCCTCGTATCATAAATTGTTGTTTCAATGTGCATAGAAAAACATATTTCCCCCCCCCAAGGCAGAGAGTTTATATATACATTTTATATTTTATATTACAATCACAGTTACTTTCTGGTGAAAAGAAACACATATATACCACGACTTTTATCATGTTGCCCAGAGCAATTTCAACCAATAGTATCATTCCATCCACCTGTCAGTCAAGCATCTGTTAGCAACACAGTTCAGATTATCACCAGAAAACACTGACAGAGGAGTAGCAGCTGTAGTAGTAATCAGTAATTTGTTGGAACAGTATTCATAGTTAGTATACAGGTTTAACGTCATCTAGTAACAGACTGTCTAAACTAAAGTTCACTATTTTTCGTGTTTAAATGGTCCCTCCAAACGTGTTGTCCCCCCGTTTATCCTGTTTTAGCCAGAAATATATTGATATGGAAGGTAGATGGTCTGGAAATGCTGTTTCAGGCGGACTTACAATACATGAAGATTCCCATTGTTGAGACAGACAACTTGGTAGCGTCCAAAAACAAATCCTCCCTTTTTGAAAAACCTAGTGCTTCTGATAACACTTCCTGAAGACGTAAGGACGACAACAATCATAGTGCTGAAAAAGTTCTCTTTAGTTTGTCTAAGTTACAGATTTGTGAAGTGAAATAAAGCAAACAAACATAAAAATGAGACTTCAAATATTACTTTTCATGTCATTAACTTCAGAAAATTGGGGGGGGAAGTAGTCATATGCCAGACTTTAGAACTCTAAAAATCCACAAAATATGTCAGTTTGTTTTAGTATTACTAAAAGCAGCAGCAGCTTGTTTAGTGATGAACCGCAGTGAAGTGCTTGCGTGATAAATTACAGTGTTGTCCTAATGAAGCAGGACCCTGTTAATCTGATAAAATCCTGTCTGAGCCAAATCTCAGCATGCAGGCGCAATATGCTTCAGTCGGGTTGTGTCAGGTTTTCACTGTGTTCAGTCACACTAACTGGGAAAGTGAGATGTTCTGAAGTCTAAAGAAATCTGTTCGATTGGTGAGATGTTGAAAATGTGAAACACATCTGTGCTGTGGTGTGTTGTGACACTTTGACGTCCATCTGAAATTTCCCCTTTGCTGTTGACAGGAGATCATCATCAAGGGAGGTTAGGACTTTGGGTTAGGAACTGAAAACATTGCTGCTTGCTGTCACCCTTTTGAGCAGCAACATGATTTGTGAACTGCAGTAAAGATGGTGTGGCTGCCAGCCTCCTGTTATCTGATTCAGAGTCTTTAGAAAAATCACAATGTGCCAGCTTGTATTGCTCGTTCTATGTTTTGAATATGGTGATTTCTAGATACAAATGCTTTCACTGTACTTTTCACTGTACTTTGGCTACTTGCATCTTTCTCAGGTTTTGGGAACAGCCCCAAGGAGAAGTGTAAATGACCATCACAAATGTACCAAGAACGCATCACTCAAACCAAATGAGGAAGTGGTCAGGAAAGCATAAACCATTTGTAGCGTAAATGCCAATACATCCTGATCTCACACAAGGAGGTAACTGTTCAAAGGTTGGTGCTTTTCTGGCGTGAAGAGATAAAATCAACTTTAATCCGACACCGGGGAAATTGTTGTTCCGTCAGAACTTTGCGGTCTTGATGTTGCTGTAGTGACATGCGAACACAAGTGTTAGGCAGGACGGGGATGGAGATGCATGTAAATACCAGGTGTGAACTCTATGTGTCTCAGCTGTCCAGGTGTGACCTAGAAACCCAAGACGGATGCAAGTAGCTAAGTGTGAACAGGGGTGTGAACATTGGACAGTATCATCAGGTTCAAAGGTCAGACCTGCTTACTTATTCCTCTCTTCATATCCAAACATGATATAGCACTTCTGCCTCCAAAAAACCCCCAACATGGCGCCATTCAAATACCAAACTCCTGTCTTCAAAATGTGAGTGCACAAACCAATGGGTGCTGTCACATTAGCTTTGCCATTCATCACACAGGTGTTGAACACCGTAAACATTCAGAAATAGTTTTGGTTGTTCTTGAAGATGTTTCACCATTCATCCAAGAGGCCTCCTGGATCTACATACAAGTCCTGACTGAACAGTAGTTGGATCATAACCATGACATGGATGACAAAAAACCTTCGGACATGTGGTAGACACACTTGCTTATCATTAGATGTTAGTACTTAGGTTAAAGCATCGCTGGACCTGTGGACAGTTTTATAAAACTGCAAGCAATGCTGTGAGCTCTTATCCTTGTTTTAATTTGATACAAAAAAGTTCTTCTACAGAACAATTTTCTACTGTACACATCTATAAAATAGCATTTGATAAAACAATAAAAAACAATATAAATTAGAGCAGGCTTTCTTTTTTACGGCTTTCCTTCCATGTGCTATATAATCAGAATATGACAGTTTGAATACATAACTGGGCTTTAACACATACACACACAGCCAAGATTGAACAACCTTACACCAGCTGTCCAGCTCTTTTTCTTCTGTCAGCATACCAATTAGATCCCACTAAAAGTTTGTGTCCATGGCTGCCAAATATCAGAATGACACACACAACACACACACACACACAACTTTAGCAATTCACTTTATGGTCGGTGTGGTCCACCAAGAGCCAGACGGCAGCCGACAGCTCCATTTTGATCAGATTATATCAGCACCCAGACCTATTCCTGGACTGATAACATCGTTACCCAACATTACACAAATCACTATCAGATTATGTGGCAGCATGCAGACCGTTCCCCTTCAATCTGACAAGGTTACTGTGATTCTGTGACCCTCTGTTTTTTCCTGTTGTCCTTGTGTTCATTTGATAACCCTAGAGCCATTGTTATGCATAAAAGTGCAATCAGCATGTACTTTCTCTGTTTTGTCGGTTGATACCCAAAGAAAAACTCAGAACACACGAGTCTGGTTCTGAACTGAAATCGTCCTCGTCATTTTCACTGGCACTTTGTAAAAATTAATCCAGCTATTATTGTGTAATTTTAACAACAGAAGGCAGGATTGTGATGACGGGTTGTCTATAAATGTCATTTCAGAATGCGCTGCTGTTACTTAGCCATTTTTCATCACTATATATTTCTACTGTTTTTTTTTTTCCTGGTTGCTGTGTTTGGCCTGGAAGAAAACAATCCAAAGAGAAACATGCTACACAAAGACAGACGTTCTCATTAAAATACCTCAGGTAACCCAGTATGTGGGGCAGGCTGGGGGGCATGGGGTATGGTAGTACAATTTAGAAACACCCAGCATTGAAGATAAATCTAAAAAGATGCCATCATGCAGATGCTGTAGTCACAGCAGATACTGGTACATTTATTGTGATGAATAGTAGTTGTATGTGATCATCCAGTCTACAGCTAAATGGAGGCAAGGCTGAACAATGTTGAAAATCAGGTTTCAGGGTTGGAAGCTGGTGTACCATCTAAGTCAAAACAGGACTTTTAAAACAAGTCAGAGATGTGTTCTCAGTGTGAGTGTTTACTAGAGAGGATCTGCTGTGTTGTCACAGATCTCTGGAAATTTTGATTTATCTAATAATACATACATTTGACAACCAGACCACTGACAGTGCTCCAACTATTAGACAATTCTGGGCTCTCCCTTTAACGTGTACGCTAGCAAAAGTATAAAACCTACAAATATAAAATGATCATTATCACCTGGATTTAAAATGCTGTAAGCTAATAACTTTGTTCCAAGTTACAATTTTTCTAAAATTGTAGTTGGAAATGACTTTGCTTTTATATGACCAAGGAAAATATCAATGTCATTGCTTAAAAATATTGTGTAATAGAAAATCAAAGGAGAAAATTGGTTTGGAAGTTGTATTAAATTGTACATAGGGACACAGAAACACGATATCAAGTGAATACACTAAATATTAAAAGCTCTAGCTACACATGCCCCCCTTGAATGTTTATTTTATTGCTGAAAGCACGTCCTAGGTCAGTTTCCTCAAACTTATGTTTAACTTTGACCGGTTAGCCAACTTGCTCCTGTCTAGAACTAATTATTAACTACAAAACAAAGAGTTTTTGGTTACTTTGTTGTTTGATATGTTTCTATCCAGTTGTTTTATAGCATTAGTCCTTAAAGGGGACATTTAAAAATGGAGTCCTGTGGTTGTGGAGACAAGCTGTGACCAGGTGTACAGCCTGTCAACTGCTAACTTCCTGGTTTCTTCCCTTGAGTTAGCCTGCGGGCTAACGAACAAACTAACTAACGGTTTGCCCCCCGTCAAGACAGCGCACTTAAAACATTTTTAACTCACCTCTTTTGTTTTTCGTGCCGGCTTTCTTCGCCGTTATGAGCTCCGTTTCGATCTTCTTCTCCAGAAATACCTGTTTTTTACACAACATATCCTCGGTCTCTCTAAGCCTAAGTACAGCGTCCTGGGGTGTCGGCGCTTTCGCACCCTTAGCCCCGCTGCCAAATAACTTACCAAATATCGACATTTTTCCTATTATGTAAACAGTAACTGGAATATTAACGATACACAGCCCGTCGGCACTCTGTGATACCGAGCAGGAGATTATTAAATTGCTCTCTTGCCCCTCGTGACAACTACTGTCGCCGAGCCGGAGACCTGCCACAGCCGCTGATGTTATTGTTTTGTGTCTTCTTCCGCATTTTCCGCACAGGCCTCGTGATGTCATTACGTCAGCGTGAGTCATGTGTGTGACTCAGTGGGGATTTTCCCATACAGACCATGGCAAGACTCTTGGGGCTCTCCGACTCCGGTCTCCAAGAGCCCCTATCCTTCCAACACACCTGCATACTCTCGAGGATCGGAGTTGGAGAGCCCTGGTCTGTGGGATTTCTCGAGGGACACCAGAGCCGTTTTCAGGCGACTTTAAATTTAAAAACATCATTAAAATTTTTCTTTTTCACTAACTCAAATCACAACTTTAGCATAAAGATATTATTAAATATACTTTAACTGAAATATACCCTAAAACTGAAGTAGTCTAATGACATCTGCAATTATCCCTCATGAAGGATAAAAAATTCATTTGGAAGAGATGAAAATTTTCCTTCATGGTCATTTTATGGGGGTGTAAGCATAGACTGTTGATAAAAGATGGAAGTAGTTATTGTATCATGAACAGCTCATGGAATTCAAAGTTAGTGCATTTTTCCACAAGTCATTCTGATGTCACTTCTCCTTATCAGTGTCCTAGTCCTAAAAATAGTTTCATAATTAAGTAGATATTAATTCTCAGAGAGAGGTTTATTTGGGGGTGTGGCTTGGTGCCATAAACTGCTCTATTATCTGAGGCAGACCCATCCCTTCCCTACTCCCTCGCTCTGCCCTCTCATCCAACCATGGTCAGTTATGGCTCAACAAGATAGTGACAGCAAAATGAAAAACTCTAGGCTTCAAATCCTTTTTTAATTTATAGACTATTAATATAGCTTTGTGATATTATCAAAAAATACATAGCTACCATATTTAGCCTTTAGGGCAAAATTGTGACGTGCAGGTGCAGATTCATCTGTCACTTTAAATCATCTAGCTCAAAGTTCAAGTTTTGAGAAATTAATTAATTTAATTAATAAGTAATACTATAGGAGAGAACATAAGCATGCGTGATGTTGCTGTGCATTTTAATTAACACTCAATGATTAGCTGAGACAAGACTTCCACTCAGCTGCAGGCATCCAGAGGCCAGCCCAGCTCCTTCAGAAGACTACGCCTCCCATGTTGCACCGTGCTGGTCTTTTCCAGCTGAAGACTGGCTGTGTTTGTGTATGTGTGCGTGCACGCACATATACCTCCTTGTAGGCTTCAGTTAGGAAGCCCCACTTGTTTGGCCAGACGTCAGCTGAATCCTTCTCAGCTTTTACGTGTGCTTTCCTACACACACACACACACACACACACACACCATGTTTTCTTGCTTCATAGAGCATCAAAAAGGAAACAGGTGCTACTCCTACTTGCAGCACTGTTTGAGTTTCTTTGACTGACATAACACAGGGGACCTTTACTTGCTGAAAGCTAACCATAGACTGGATGTAGATATGGGTGAAGCAACCAGGTCTCAAAAGTGAGACCAATGTGCAAAAAACACATACAATAATCCCGACGACCACCATGCTGGCTTCAAAAAACTCTGACTCCAATTTACTTTAAT
>OOFC01019628.1:6740-20279 GCA_900323345.1 Pseudochromis fuscus
AAAAAAAAATTACATCCTGTAAAAATAAACAATTAAACAAACAAAAAAATGCAATTTTAAACATTTTTTTATTTTTAGAAATAAATTAAAATATCAATAAAATGTCATTTTGTTGTAATTTTAATGAAATTGCAATTTTGAATAACTGTATTTTTTGTAAAAAAAAAAAAAAAAGTCTTAATTTACATTAAAATAGATTCACAAATCAATCATCATTTATCAATAATATTTATTGTTTTATTAAAGACATAATAAGACATAAATTCAAGGTTAATCCTGTAAATATATATTTCTAAAATCAAAAACATGATCAAAGTGTTTTTTTACAGTTGAGTGTATAATGTAGTAAATACATTTTGCCAAGTAATTAATCTTTTGAAATAAAAAAAAATCTTTCCCAGTGATTTTTCAGTAAATTTCAACAAGGTAATTAATTAAATCTTTTGTGAACACATCAAATTACAATCAGATTTGAATTAAAAGTGTCTTTGTTGTCTCCTGCTCATTAACAGTCGTTTTCTCCAGATTGTTATGTTGGGATTTTAAAACACAAGTAAAGACGTACGAACATTAAAAACTAAATAATTGTGGATGTGGGTGAACCAAAGTGTAATAATAATAATAATAATAATAATAATCCAATAGAGTCCAAACAGGAGAAGTGGTGAAAATGGTTTGAATCCAGCAGCAGGTGTAAGTTGAACATCCACGACGCTGCTGCGGTGACTTCAGTAAACTCAGCAGGTGGTTTCAGCTCCAGCGTTTCACCTCCTCGCTAAATGAAAAGCTGTTTCTCCGTCACATTTACAGACATTTGTGCAGGAGCTCAGCATCGTGGTCAGTCGTACATGTTGTACCACAAGGTGACTAATCAGGAAGAAACACACTGATGCAACAAGACCCAATATCTTGCCCCCATGCTGGTTTTTATTCACATGCCCGCCCCGCCTCGTCTTCCTCCACCCACTCCCTGCTGTAATGAGAGTCCCCGGGGTGCTGGGAGAAATCTGCCCTCTTCCTTTCACCACCCATGGTGTGTGTTCATGTGCTGTGTGCTCATTTGCTCATTGCTTCCTTTGCCACGTTTAATTTTAATGGACAGACTTTTCCACAGCATAAGCAGCAGAACACAGGAAATATTATTGGTGACGATGTGGAGAAGAAAGTGTTTTTAACTCATCATAGGTTTTAATAGGAAAATGAAATGATGTGTAATGTTAGACTACAAGCTGATGATTGAAGGTGGAGAAACACATTTTTGTTTTGTTTCATTTGACGTAAATATAAAGTCGTCATGAAGTGACTTTATGAGCAATGTCCAATCACATGCGTCCTCCCTGTATGGATTGAATCAAGGGTCCTTTGTTGTTTCCATGTTTTTGTCCTGATGTGTTTTTTTCTACTCACCATTGATTAACCAACAAAATAATCTGAAAACACATTTTCAACATCTTCTTTCATTTTTGATTTTTGTGCAATACCGCCAATGGCCACTAGAAGCTGGCTCCACCATTGGACCTCATTGGACAGTGTTCGCAGGTTCAAAGGTCAGACCCGCCTCCAAATATGGTCACTTCCTGCACCATTGGACAGTGTTCGCAGGTTCAAAGGTCAGACCCGCCTCCAAATATGTTCGCTTCCTGCTCCAACAAACCAGCATGGTTCAGATCTAAACTCTGGGCTTCAAAATACAAAAACGTCTCAGTGACCACATCTTATATACAGTCTATAATTATAATACATATACAAAATTAATAATCCATAATTGTTCTTTGTGTCAATTAACACAAAAATCCAACTCAAATTATTGAACTAAGGCGTCATTTAAGAGTTGATTACCACTAATTGTATCAAATTTTGGATAAAAATGTATTTGGATGAATACAACTTTAATTTTGTTTTATATTTTGGGTATATGCATAAAACCAGTCACCCACACATGTATTTACAGTTCCAGATTTCATTTAATTTTATTATTTTATTTATTCATTTAAACAAATACAGAAGAAAACTAAAAAAGAAAAACAAAGATAATGCCCCAAATCTGTCAAATGTGACTTTATGTTCTTGGTATTTTTGATTTGTTTTACAGTGTTGCTCTTCAAGCATTGTTAAGTACGATGTGGACCGATGTCAGATATGGCATTGTGGCTGATCCTGATCAATTTGGTGCCATTTTGCCCATTCAAGGCTCTGCCAGAAACACAACATCAGTGTAAATGTCACTTGAAATGTTGCTCATTTTATTCCTCTTGGTTTTTCAAAAGTCATTTGTGTCATTTCGCAGCAATCACGACGATAGTGACAGATTGAAACACATCCAACCACAACCGTCTCCTTTAAGCAAACACAGTCAGGTGCTGCCTCGTCCATTACACTGTTTTGCTTTAACAGTACCTAAAACAAGGGGGGCTTAACCATGAAATGTGATTTTTTTTTTTTTTTCCAGTGGACTGATCTTTTGTCCCTTTCTAAATGTCATCAGGGGGCCAACTACAGCAAAAACCCACACAAAAGAATCATTGAGGCCCATTACATTACACGGAGATAGACTGTGTGGGTATGTCAAGGACTCTTGCATAGCCATTACTGTTAAAAAATAATTGATTGCATTAACCTGCCCTTTCGCCATTTTGCAAGTCCGATCCATATTCCTAAGTGGCCGTGTAGTGCGGGGTTTTAACCTAAGAGGAAACGGCGTAATGATTTTGTCAGGCCGGTATTGAATTGTTCAGTGGTGTTGATGTTACTCATGGTGTGCTGCTTTCTGAGTGTTCACACCACTACGGAAATGTTACTGTGTTATTTTCCATTGAGAGGACCCTATAGATCCACACATATATAGATAAGGCATTCACACGTCTTCTTTGTGAAGCTGATTGGTTTGGCTGGTAACGGCTTTTACTAGGAGATGGTTTTACGATCTTTTTTTGGAGTAAAGCTGCTGATGGGGGTTTTAATACCAACGATCTTTACACCTTCTGCTTAAATGGCTTCTGTATCCTGGTGGATAGTCATGTAGGGGTGGGAAATGTGTGGGTGAGCTTCAGGTCAGGACAAACAATGAAGGGTAATACCCCTACCCCTTACCCTACCCCTTAAACCTACACCTTGCAACTTCGTTTCAAGCGGTAGGGTCAAGGGGTAGGGGTATTACCCTTCATTGTTTGTCCTGATGAAGGGTAACACCCCCACCCCTTCCCCTACCCCTCGACCCTACCCCTTGAAACTCCGTAGGGTCAAGGGGTAGGGGTATTGCCCTTCATTGTTTGTTCTGATGAAGGGTAATACCCCACCCCTTCCCCTACCCCTCGATCCTACCCCTTGCAACTTCATTTCAAGGGGGAGGGTCGAGGGGTAGGGGACGGGCTAGGGGTATTACCCTTCATTGTTTGTCCTGATGAAGGGCAACAATTTGTCATATCCCTCAGACAGCAATACCCCTCCGACTCACCCAGAATCGGGACACCCCTATCACTTTACCTGATTGTGCAGAGTAGAGGGCTAAGGGCTAAGGCCAAGGGGTGAATTGGGATTGGACCAAAATGTAAACCCTGAATGACGACATATCTTGGGTGCTGCAAAGTGTAAATTCAAGAATAAATGTCCCAGTTTAAAGTCATGTGAATGAAAATTAAGTGCTTTGTATGTGTTTGAGTGTTTAACGGTTAATGAGTGTTGAAAATTACCAATGAAGCTGCAGTTGTTGCAGTGTTGTGTGTATTTACTGACATTTCTGTTCCTGAGGGACTGGAAAGCTACAGATTTACCATATTTTTCCCCTAAATGTGACATCTATACAAACAGATGGCATCATTTCCACTGTGTACAGTTTCAGATTGTTAGCAAAAACTCTGGCATCTGCCGGCTGACATCGGTCTGACTGATATCCGTTGATCCGTCAGCCCAAGCTGTCATCTCCAGTGTGTAACTTTTCATCACGTCACCCCTTTCCGGTCGACTTGAGAGGCAACACGGTGAAAAAGTGCAGCGTTTGATGTGCTACAAACGCCATTAAATTAATCAATTCGATCACCCCCCTCCAACCGTCAGCCTCGCTCTGTCTTTCTCAGTGTCTTTCCACCCCCCCTTCGCCTTTTCCTTCTTTCAAGGCGGCGCTGAGGGAGAAATATAGATTTGATAAGGCCGCTTGCTCTCGCTCCACATCCATGCAGAGAAAATACATTTCCCCCCGGACGGCGCCAAGTCTCATCCTTCCTCTCTGGAAAGATTACAAAGCAGGCAGGGACGGAGGACGACACAATCTGCCTCGCCATCCCTTTCCGCATCAGCAAGAGACTGTTCCTCCACCGGCGTCGATAGGTTATGATGACAAGACTCCCAAACTGCTCAATCCATAACGTCTGGAGGTGCTCCCGTCTGCCATCTTGTATATAATTCATTATTATGTACTTATGGTTTCCTGCATGCCTCACAAAGTGCAATTCTGATTCATTGCAGAGGGAATAGAAAACACTCCAAACCAGCTTTATTATGGAGAGCGCAGTTCTCCACCGCAGCACCAAAGATAGATGCTTTGTTATGTCGGGGCTTTATTAGTATCACTAAATCACTTGATAGCAATGTGGCTGAAATAGAGATAATTATTGACGTTGTATCTTGCCGTTTAATGGCGTGGCACCGACACATGTAGCTCAATGAGTCGCAGAGGACCCCTCGCTCTTTTATTCCTGCTTTTGCACATTTTCTCTGGCGTTGCAGAACCTTCTGTTCATCTCTTTTATCTTTGTATGATTCCCTTTTATCTATTTTTACTCAGTCCCTCCTTGTCTTTCCTCGTCCCTCGCCTTCCTCCTCATTACATCGTCTTTTCCTTCCCGCCCTGCATCGCTACGCAGTGCAGTTGCATTTAAAGCCATTAGTCTTAAAATGTGTTTGTGTCGGTGCACGGCCTGTTGTTGTTCTCCCACCTCCTCCCTCCTCCACCTCCTCCTCTGCTTTTTCTAAGGCTGATGTGTCTTTCATTACCGGGGTCTGACAGCGCTGAGCCGAGTGGACGTCTGTTTGTCACCCTCTAATGGGGCTTGGCAGCCTACAAGGTGTGCACAACACCTCGGAGAGAGTGGCCCTTCTTCCTTCTGTCTCCCTCAGCGCCAAGGAAAAGACCAATAATACCGCCTCACGCATTCAGTCCACTGTTCAATTTCACTTCACGTCCACGTCAGTGCCGCGAATTGGACCGGGCACCTATGGACAAATTCCACGTCCAGTTGACTTGATGGGAATTGACCAGACCTCGCCGGGATCTCACACGGCTGCTGGCTTTGATCCCGCTCCAACTGTCAATTGCAATATACAGTTTAGAAGTAAGGCTATCTAATCCATTTTGAGTAAATCCTGCTTTTTTTTTTTTTTTTGCTTTTTGGTGTCGGGCTATTGACCTGCTCTCAGCCGCACTGTTGCTTATCTGTCTCTCTCCTGAGCAAATGTTTTCATTTGATGGATTCCCAGACAGACTCGTATTAAAGGCACAGACCGCTGTTTGATAAGGTTTTGTTGGATCCGACCAGGAAAAGAACCTGGTTTGAATTTGTCCTTGTGTTGTGAGGCCTTAATGCTCCTGGTGGAGTCCTCGACTTTAACAACGTGTTCGACACAAGTTTAATTCAGTCGGGATTGATTCACCAGCTTCTTAAAGAGTACATCCTGCTGTGTGTGGGCTGCTTGTTTACGACCAAACCATTTTGAGGAGATTAAAATGAAATCCTGACTGTACCTGCAGCCTACAGTGTTTCCTCAAATAAAAGCCTGGAGTCAAATAAAAGCTCAAATAATGGTCTTTGACTGGGTTGCAATGGACGACACCAGACCAGAGGAAAAAACATAGTGTGGCTGGGAATATTTCACAATAAAAGCCCAGATAAGAATTGAATTGAAACGTCTCTCTTCATAAAAAAGCAAGTAGTGGCAGTGGCGTTAATATGGATGGTGCAACCAGTGCAGCTGCACCGGGGCCCAGGCGCCGTCAGGGGCCCAGCTGTCGGTCGGTATGGTAACACTGAGTGGCTGGTATGGGAGGAGGAAAAGATCATTTGTCCAATCACGTTGATACCTGTCAGTCATGATGAGTCGCCATGGTGTGAGGTGAGTTGTGTCTCATTTTAGCAAGAAAAAAAAAGCAAGTGGATGAAAATTGACAAGAAAAACATAGCATCACGTTTAGCGTTAGCCTAGCCTCTCTTGAGTGGCTGTGTGTGTGTGTGTGTATGTGTGCACGTGCCTGCTTGTAGCGTGCACGAGGTGCGCTTGTGTTTCGGGCGGGGGTGGGGGCACAAAAAAGTATTTGCACCAGGGCTATACCCATGATGTTACGCTAGTGAGTAGTGGGCTTTTATTTTGAAACGATTAAGGAGAAATATTAAGTTTGTTTTAATGTTTCAATGTGTTATATCTGTACCTGTATGAGAGGACTGTATAATTAGATGGCTTTTAATTTGAAATAGTTACACAAAGTGTTATAAATTTAGGAAACCCCTCCACTCCAGATATGAGACTTCACACTAAAATACAGCTAATTAATTTAGAAATAAAGTCCTGCCTCTAATACAAGCCTGGCCTCTGCAGTTGAGGTGAATAAAGGCCCCAGCCGCTCATTTCCGTTTACTTCTGTCATTTAATTCAATATCAAAGGCTGCACCAATGTGAAGAAAAAACAAAACAACAAAACCTCAGTTTAAGATGTGACGAGGTGTCTGTTGTGCTAAAGTAAATATGGAGGTAACTTAGTGTCGCAGTCCTTTCAGTTCGTCCTGGCACTGCTGCGAGGCTGTGTGCACATCACGTGTAACATCCAGACCAGGTGCAGGATGTTGGAGCGGAGACAGGAAAAATTTTAGCGTAATTACACAGTAAATTAAAGCTTCCAAAACTCAATAGGACACAATAATGCACATAACAACCACAGCAGATCAGCTCATTGAATGAAAGACAAATTGATTGGACTGGAAACCTTTTAAATCTGATGCAGAGAAACTCTTGTCGGACATTTCCGTCCAAACAAACATCGGCCGCAAAGGACAGGTACCAACGATTACCTCTGGAGAGCAGCCATTAGACTCTGAATGTCCACACTTTGTGTCAAAAGGGGGGAATGTGGAAATGAATGCTTTTAGGTTCAGTGATCAGTATATAGATCTGGTGACGCTCTGTGTTTTAGGTTCTTTGGTCGAGTGGGTTGACAGTCATGAAGGGTTCGTGATCTTTGATGTATGTATAGACTCTAGTCTGGTTTTCTTTCTGCTTCCTGGGAACTAACGTCACCCAGGACCTCACGACCTTTCAGTGGTACTTAGATTTAATCCACCTTTAATGATGGAGGTGGTGCAAATCAGGAAGCAGTAAATCGTTGTTTTGTCTTTTTGTCATCGTGCTGCCGATCGGATCAGAAAATATGATTGAAGACTGGACGACAAATTTTGTTTTTGGAATACAGGAAGTGGGATTTTAACATCAAAGACATTATCATTTCGGAAGGGAAGTTAGAGGTTACAATGTTATGCTGCCATTGACCGACAGAAAAATTATGGTTCAGTGTCTTCAACATCTGGACCAAACCCCCAACCTCACAGTCAGTGGACCACCTGCTCTAGCATCTGAGCTACATCCCCCACAAAGCTAACATGACATCACCTGTTGGTTTGAGGACTCACATTTTGAATCCAGGAGTTTGGTATTGTCTTTTTGGAACAGGAAGTGACCATATTTGGATATGAAAAGAGGAGTGAGGAGGCGGGTCTGATCCTTCAACCTGAGGACACTGTCCAATGAGGATGAGACTGGAGTTACTGGTGAGTGAGCCTCCAAACCACCTGTGACCCATTGGAGACCACCTGTCAATCAGACTAACCCCGCCTCTAACTCCTCCCACCAGATCTCTGAGAAGAAGAGTTTATCTGATGACATCAGAATGACTTGTGGAGAAATGTATTGATGAATATTTCAGGATTGAAGATGAGGATGTTTGGATTGAAGTCAGTTGGAGCAGCACCTGGTGGCTGTTGGTGGTATTACACTTTTTTCACTTCCGCGTTGGGATCCATTTTTAACCGCAGTGGTTTCCTCCATTCCTACATAAAGTCTATGGTTCGTGCTTTTAACTCGATGCAGCAGGTTTTCTTTCTGTCAAACTGGAAATGCTCATTTTTTTGATTCATTATGAGAATCGTCTTTGGTCAAGATGTCAAATTTGAACAATAAAATAGATGGAAAAGCTGGAAGAAGATAATAGTGATGGAGAAGAAAAGATGGGAGACAAAGCGAGGGAGATGGGAGGGAAATGATTAGGAGGGCGTCGGGAGGTAGAAATGAATGAATGAGGTGAATGAAAGATATAAATCCTCCTTTTTTTCTTCTTCTTCTGTGAGTGTGAATGTCGGAGGACCACGGTGATTGGCCTGTAACCTACATTAACACACAAATTAGGACAGAGCCCACATCTTTTTTTATTAATCCCTACCTTAATTTGTTTCCACACAAGAGGGAGGAGGAGGAGGAAGAGGAGGAGGAGGGCTGAACATGATGTGGGAGTCAGAAACCTGCTTTTCCTCTGCACGGAGATGAAAGGTTAAAAAGCCCGATAGATCTTTCCATTTTTAAATGCACCTCTGCGCCCGAGTGTGCACTTCTCACTGTGCTCGTAAACCTGTGTTTGTGTGTGCGCTGATTCATTTGTGCAGCGAGTGTTTATCTGCATGTTAGGATGGGGGGGGGGGAAACGGTGGCTAATAACAAGATGTTCCTTTGAAAATCGCAGGAGCATTCATCCCGGTGTGTTCTTCCAGGCGAGCGGCGCGGGGCGAAATGTCAACCATTAGAAATAAACCGCCTTGTCATGACAACTCTTGACGGAGAGAACAATACCGGAGAGAGGGGGAAGAGAGTGATAGATGTAGCAAAGATGGAAATAGAAAAGGATGGAGAAGAGTGAGCGGGAAGATGAAAACCCTTCCTCTTTCTGACTCAGCTGCCTCCTTCCAACCAATCTCTTATTGTGTTTTTATTTTTTCCTCCCTGACACCACAGAGGAGCCTCTTGGTGTCTCACTCGGCTGTTTAACAATCCACACATCATTAGCGCCCGGCTAGGTTTCCTTTTATTTCCTTTGATTTGTGTCTCATAATGCTGCTGCTGATGAGCAGTAGTGTGAGGATGATATTGGTTTATTAGCATGTGTATGAAATAAATCCGCACTAAACTTCCAGTCATGTGACGTCTCTGTAACACACGACGCTCTCCAAGCTACAGATTGTTTTGTTGCGATTCAAACTATTGGGACATGTAATTTTCTTCATCGCTGCAGCGTTACATTCAGGAGGAAGTCGACAGAAAGAAGCCACATCGCTAATAATACTTCTATCAAGTGGCAGAATTAATATGTAATTAGTTTTATTGCACTTTTCCAGCGGTGGAAAGTACTTCTCAGGTGATGATGCCATGAAGTACAATCCCTTCTTCCACATTTGTGTGCAATAAATGAAACGTCTGACATTTTATAATGAAGGAGAAAGTTGCAAGAGAGAGATGCTTTCTTCAATCCCTCGGGGAAATTGGGTTTTTCAGCAGCTCACACATGTGACACACAAAAAAAATCTAATACAATACAACTAATGGCTGGAGTCTTTATTTACCTCCAGTGCAGAAAGTATCAGGCCTCTAACTGAGGCTGGTGTGTTTTAGAGGCAGGACTGAAGTCATCAGTGCGATAAGTTTAATAATTGATGAGTTTTATTGGCTTTAATTAGGAAAGCCTCGCAGAGCTGCCAACATGATTGTGGATTCTTGGTCTTTGGTAAATGTTGGGGATCCACCAATAAAACCAGTATCATTTATTGGTCCAATACTCTGTTCATGTTCTCCTAAAACTACTTAAACACAGCGTTAATGTGAACACTAGTTAAGTAGGTGGAGGTTAAGGTTACATTGATGTAAAGGAGTATTGGGTGCAGTAGTATAGGAGTATATTTAAGTACCTTTACACAGTATTGGACAATGCTCAGTAGTCAGGAAAGATGAACGAGAACACACAAAGATATGATCCAGTTCTACTGATGCTGTCAGCTGAACACTGTTGCCCTCTGCTGGTGAAGTAGCAACATTATCTTGTTAAAACATTTTTCTGATCTTTGGATTTTGCCTTTAGCTTTACTCCTCAGGTTGTTCAAATCTCAGTGAAGGTCCTAAAAAGATGCTACAAACTACAGAGTGTGTACAAAGTGTAAAGGTTGATACAAACTTTTTTAATACATCATCAGCTGTTGATGTGTTCAGTGAGAGAGGATCTGTGTTGTTACATATTTCCTCCAAAAACACAACATGAAAAAGGAAAAAAACGTTTGGAGCAATTTGATTGGCTCTTTGAAACACAACAAGACATCAAGCTAGCTAGCTAACATGATTATCTTGTGTCTCGTGCTGCACTTTCTTTGGTCTTTATTGTACAACTGAACACAGCTGCTGTTGACTTCAATACAAACAAAGTATTGATATTATTATTGATTATTTTTGGTTTTGTCACATCATACCAGCAAATCAGCTCACATTATGTTGAGAAATATTCAAAAACATTATTATTTATTTTCTTAAATGTTATTCAAATGAACAGTTTGATTGTATTGTGCAAAGAAAATGTGACTTGTGGAGACAGATTCGTATTTTTGGTTGAAGGTGGAATTTTTTTAAAGATGAAAAACATCAAATTCAAATATTTTCAATATACATACATTTATATACACAAAGATATTTAAATACCATGCAATCCAGTGCAGAGCAGAGTGCAAACCATTTGCAAAAACTCACCAACTGACACGCTGTTACACTCAAATATATCTGTTAAGTGAAATTGATTTCCTGACCTTGAAAAACGTACCTCAAGGATTTAAAATCAAATCTCCATCTCGAGCGGCTCCATGATGAAAGATAAAAAACAGTAATTGTTGAACAGCAGGAATCCCAGGATCCGGATCATCACCAAAATCTAATTGACAGTTCCTCTCGCCCAGGGGCCAATCTGTTCTCCGGATTTCACGGCAGATATTCTGACAGGCAGACTAACTATCGAACATAATGTTTTGAACCACCAGGCATTACGTTGCTGGCATACAAAGTGATGTTGATGTTGTGAGAGGACAATGTTTAGTACTGAGGAGTATCAACAGGAAGCTGAAGTCAATGCTGACGGTAAAGTATTCACAGTGGCTGCCATAGGTCCTGCTGGAGCTGTGGTCGATGTGAACACATTCAGGTCTGGCCCTGGGGTTGGTAGCAGGACTAGACTCAGTTACACCTCCCCTTCTCCTCTTTCTGTAGGGTAGCTGAGGCTCAGGTGGGACAGCGGGTCGTCTACGAATCGTAAGATCATGGGTTTGATCCCCAGCTCCTCCTGTCCACACGTCCAAGTGCCCTTGAGCAGGACACTAATGGCTCATTTACACTGGTACCTACTCGTTTCCCTTCACCTCGGTTCGCTCAGGATCAGTCCCCCTCGGTTACATTTACATTGCCGAGGATCGTCCCTCCTCCGTGTAGCTGGTCGTCATTCATGACGTCATCTTTTATGCGATTCTTTCGTTTCTGACCGCGTCGTCCAGCTCCTGCTGAATTTTCTCATCGGCGACTAATAAGGTTTGCACCTCGTCCTGAGTCCATGAGGCAGGATTTCTAACAGATGCCATTTCTCTTCTTGTTGTTATTACAAACACGTCTGCACGGTTTGCTGAAGATTTAAAAATGCCCGCATGTTTGTGGTGATTATGTGGCGCGCAGTGATGACGCAACGACGCAGTGACGATTCCGACCAATAAGATTTTAGTACCTGCTCCAACATGACTGGGTACTTTGTTTGGAACTGCAGGAGAGGAGGTACGAAAACTTGTACCAGGTACCAAGATCCAGGTACTTTTTTGCCAGTGTAAGTGCACCAAAACCGCAGCAAGTACCAGTGTAAATGCGTCACCATTGGTGTGGGAGTGTGTGTGTGAAGCGATGTAGGACCTAGCTAAGGTGAAAAAAGTGCTACATAATTGTACTGCATTTACCATTTTCATCTTGTTGACATGTTGGTAAATAAAGGTTCTGCCTCCATTTGAGGATTTGAGGTATTTGGGACGGACATGATGGGATCTGGACTATACCTCAGAGACAAAGCAGTAAAGACAAGAACATAAACGCTGTATACACGACGTTACAACTTAACAAAAACCTGCAAACAGCCCACTTCATCTGCCGTGAGTACATCAAGGTCTTCTGTGGCCGATAGATTAATGAAGTGTCGTTAGCGGCTGTCAGTGTTCAGTGTGTCCACCTCACTGAAGCTGTTTTCCAAAGATGGACCGTCCCCTCTCAGCCCTGGGAGGTTTTACAAATTGCTCTCTGCCAACAGACAAAAAAAGTCAAATTACTCACGACGACACCGTGTGAAAAACAACCCTGTCTTTTCCCAGGGACTTAGATTCAAATCCTGCAGATCTGTGAGCACCTCTGGTACTTCATTTATCTTTTCCCAAGTGGGTACTGTGTACTCCCACAGCTGTTTATGGACGTTGTGATGAACTCTTGTGGACATGAATACTGTCCGGAGGGTGACATCTAAAGCTGGAAAGACATTGTCTCATTCTAATAAGTGATGCAGCATGTTAGCCATATCGTTGATGTTAGTAATCGGTTACATTTACGTACAGCCTCACAGAGCTGCCACCAGGGCTGTGGACTCTAGGTCTTTGGTAAATGTTGGGGATCCACCAATAAAACCAGTATCATTTATTGGTCCAATGCTCTGTTCATGTACTTGAACACAGCATTAATGTGAACACTAGTGAAGCAGGTAGAGGTGAAGGTTCCATTGATGTAAAGGGGTATTGGGTGCAGTAGTATAGGAGTACTTTTAAGTACCTTTACCCAGTATTGGACAATGCTCAGTAGTGGTAATGGTGCTTAAAGACCAGAAATATTTTATTTAGATATGTCAAAGTTCAATCACTTATTAGTATTAAAAGAAATTTCACAGCTCCATCATTTTGTCCAAAGCAATTTTAACCAATAGTATCGTCCATCCACCTGTCAGATAATAACCAGATAATAACCAGATAACAGAATAGCAGCAGTTGTAGTAGTTATCAGTACGTAAGTAAGTTATCTTGTAACATTAGCTAGCTAGCTGTGGTATTATGTTGCTTTAATGGTGCAATCAAATTGCGCCAAATGTTTTGTCCCGCCTACATATGGGGTTGTTGACAGAAATACGTCACAATACAGAAGTTAGATCCTCTCAAAATGTCATTTCAGTGCGACTCTAAGTTCATATTCACAGTCCTGAAATTTCTACTAAAGTCCAACTAAAGAAACAACCTGAGCAGAGTATTTTTTGTTACAATGTGTCGATGAGTTGCCCAGTTTGAAAGAGTAATGACCTGAAGAGTAACCGTGATCGTTCGCTCGCGCACAAACACAAAACTCCCGAGGTAAAGATGAATGGTCACACCAGTAAATCATCAATAATCCACAGTAACAATTAAAAAGATTGAG
>OOFC01019632.1:0-14904 GCA_900323345.1 Pseudochromis fuscus
GAAAATAAACAAGCATACATACGTTTGCTCCAAGACTATGCTAACGCCATAGGGCTAACTAGCTAGGTGTTGTGTAATTTGCTCTAGAGGCAGGAACAGCCACAAAACTGGATATCAAAGTTATTGTAGTTACTATTCAGGAATATTATATGTTACTAGAATGTCATTGCTATAACGTTACCATCCAAGTTAAGGTGGTTCAGTCGCTAATGATAGTTAACTCTTACGCTAGCTGCTGTGTTTGTCTCATTGCTGGGAGCTCACATTAACGCTATGCTTCGTCACTTTTTGTAAATATAGCGTCCAAATAAGCGCCTTGAGATGATCTTGCTTTCATTTTTCATATAGCATTTTGTGAACGGACACCCTTCTCCAGAGTATCCCAATCCTGTGCTTGCTGTACAAGTGTTGAACCAGAGAAGGGAGCAGCACGGAGGCTGTCGAAAGCCACCAAAAAAAGGTAGACTTAACACGAAACGCCAATAATATTTGAGTTGAAACACAAATAAAATAATATTGGCTATTTTCACCCGAACGCATAGTATAACGATATGTTACAAAAGCATGGACTAGCCTTTACTGTCATACTATTTTGGTATTCGCTGGATATTTTAATACTATAAATATAACCTTCCACTGCATATTGTAAACCCTTCTGCCTCGATCTGGAAGATATTACACTGGTATTACTCTAAAATAAATTGCTAACACACACCGGTATACATTTCCCCGTCATGGCTTGTGCCATCGGAGCCACCTAGCTTGACTGACTAGCAATGGTAACTAAGGGGGGCGGAGCTTTTGCGAAAGGTCAATTGGAGACAAATCTTCTGTCCTTAATTTCAAAGACTTCTCTGACGTACACCAGCGTATTCATCCGATGTTCTCATACGTCGGCTAAATCGTCACAGAGATTACTGAAACATCGCTTCATCTCATGATTTGAAACTGTGACCATGTACAATGTGAACACCTAACATTGTAAAACTGTAGTTACAACAAAAAACATGGAAAAACACATCAAGGATTTCCTGCTAATGTCTTGACACAAGATACCACGTGAAGGCCTCAGCAGGTCACACAAGCAGATTAGGAAGACGATCCTCACGTTTAGCTCGTTAATGTCGTCAGTTTTCCTAAAGTGGTGCATATTAACAATGCAATCAAAGACTGTTCTGCTGCCACAGGGAGTCTTACACCACCTAAAGCCTGCTCCTGAAATATATTCCTCTATATCCCATCATGTAACTTACATATTTACATAGTGAAAAACTAAATCCTCATAAAAAAGCCCTTATCTCACGCAGCGACGCAGCAGAGAATAGAAAGCAGTGAGCGCTGTGGTGTAAAGAGAAAAGCCTCTCTGACATCCATTTACTTTATAAAAGCAACAAATGACAGCTGAATAATTCAACTGACACTCCCTCATTAAATATAAGCTGACAACTTTGGGGGACAGCATGGAGGATGAGAGCAAAACAGGGACAGATGGAACCCTGGGATATGTCGTTGACTAATGGATCAAAGTCTGTGTGTGTGTGTGTGTGTGCGTGTGTGTGTGTGAAAACAAACGCAGCAACACAAAGAAGAAGATGGGGAAGAAATGAGGGGGAGATCCAGCGTAATGCAAAATCATGTTGAATGTTGTAGTGTGTATTTCTGTATTACATAGTCTGGTGTTCTCCACCGAGACTCTTTGTTGATCGTCTGCTTTTGTGTAACACACACAGAAAGCCTGGCCCCTCGGAGGAAAAAAAGACTATTTACCTCTAATTGGTTCCCTCCTTCAAAACATCACATTTTCCCCCTTCATCCATAATTACTGCTCCATAAGCTTTTGAACCTGCCTCTTAAATGTATCAAGCTGTGTTTTCTACTGTATGTGCCAGTAGCATCTTCAGCCATATTGTGAGATGGAAATGTGTTTTCCAATAAGATATGTTCTCTTATAGGGAGGTGACTGTGTCTCAGTGTGTGTGTGTGTGCTAATTAACGGCAGTAATTAAGAGGGAGGTGAGTAAATGACGGAGTGGAGGGAACATCTGTTCCAGCAGGAGAAGTGGGTCACAGTGGAGAGAGAACAGAAGCTGTCAGGAAAGGCCACACATGATGAAAATCCACTTTCTTTGCTCCTCACCAACTGTCTAAACTGTCTCAGGGAAGTGAGGACCACAGCCAGGAAGACATCAACAGGCAGAGTTTCACTGTGCAGGAAAATTAGATTTAGATTTACTTCCACTTACCACACTGAATTAATAAAGGGGGCTACGATTTGCAGGAGGGTTACATCACACATACTGCATTTAGTCATATCAAATCATCTATATTAAGTAGGGATGGTCCGATCTGAATCACAGGATCAGTATCGGGTCTGATCCAGGCCAAAATAACTGGATCGGATATCCGACTTTTCTTTTAGCATCCATCCGATCCGATCCATAAGCCCAAACTATCTCATATATCCTCAACTTCACTTTGCATGACATGCCGTAAACACAGGTGAGCTGTTGCCGTGGTTACCGTGTGCTGTGTGTTTTCTTCATGTGATCAGAGAGAAGAGAAAAGCTGCAGAGCTGCGTCATTGTCGTGGTTTGGAAATAAATACTTTACGCTCACGGAGGAGAGAAGTAAACGCCGAGTGGAGCGTCTGCTAAACAGGTGTCTGAAGATCTCCAAAACATCAGAGCAAGTTTGCAACCAGGCTGTAACTTGATGGATTAAAACCATGTTTGAAGTTAAAACAACTTATTTCTGTGACACCACAACAGTTATTCTGAAGATTACTGAAGATCAACTTTCTCCTCCTTCACCTGACGACCAGCTAAACGGAGGATTGACCATCCACATGGTCTGTGAGAGTGATGTAAAGTTTGCATCATGCAACACATGCAACAAAAAATACCTTGCGCGGGAAGAACGTTAACCCTTAACATGCTATGCCCGAGTATTGACCCACTCACTTCCCTCAGTACTAACACCGAGGATGTTCATTTTTGTATAACTTTCAGTTTCATTGTGTAACAGCGTTTGACCCAGTTTGTGTCGGCTTGGTTTATTACCTCCGCCAAGGAGGTTATGTTTTTGCCGGCGCTTATCTGTCTGTCTGTCTGTCTTATGGATGGATTTGGATGAAATTTTCAGGATATGTTGGAAGTGGGAAAAGGAAGAACTGATTTCATTTTGGGGGTGATCCGCAACACCGTCTGGATCCAGGAATTTTTTTAAGGATTCTCCTCGCACAGTCTCTCCTGGAAGGCGTCCATCTTGATATGCTAGTGCAAGCGCAGTGCAGTTGCCCACGCCCTCCGCACTTAGGCGACGCGCTCACAGTTTTTGGAGCTGTACGCGGACGCCTCCGCGCCTGTCCGCTCGAGCGCTTCCTGACGTGTTCCATGACATTTACGTGACGCAAACCCTCGTGCACCAACGTGGACATGCAGACGCAGAAAGTATCAATTGGCCTTAACAGTGCTTGGTGGAGGTCTGCGCTCTCAGAGTGCTTTTCTAGTTTCCATAAGTGGTTCTGTGGCCCGGGACTGTGGATTGCACAAGTTTGCTTATGTTCTGTAGTGCCATGCATATCATGATCATCATAACCATGGTGACGAGCACCGCCGTCACTAACTGCGGGTCGTGCACACACACACACATACCCCTCCGCATACACCTGCGGACACTCAGACACACAACCTCACTCACTCATTCACAACCACTGCACAAACATTATTATATGATTGTATTATGTATTTACCATCATAGCTCTTCTTTGTCAGAAGCTTCTTGATGTAGCTTTATTTATTTTACTAATGTCTTAATATTTTCAATACATACTCGCCGACAAACTTCACGATGAATGTTGATATTTGTAGGAAGTCCTGCATATTTGTTGTCTAGAAAGGTATTTATTTATTTCTCCTGTTTTAAATATAATGCCAATATAATTACAATAAATGTCCCCACACAGGTGGCTCGTATGTAAAAGGTGTCTTGCTCCTGTTGTTGTGTGTATTGTATGGGTATACACTGTCTGTACATACACAAAACCAACACACACAGAATAACACAGAATAAAGTCTGCAGATGTTTTTACATTTATTGGTGTATCTTCTGAAAACGACAAAATAATCCTTCAATCGTATTAATCAGTACTTTCTAAAATAAATTCAGCACTGGGGGACGTGCGTGGTCATTACTTATTCAGCACTTTAAAAGGCTTCAACACTACAAATTTAATATGGCATTTAAAGAACAGACATGTTTTTGTCTAAACTAAGGTGATTTTATAGTTTCCTTTTTCCAGATCATGGAGTCAGTACTCATCATAACTGAGTCGAAAAATTCACAGCCAATCCATGTGATCAGTATTGGAATCAGCAGCATAAAACCTGATCAGAGCATCCCCACCTCACCCCATACATTAGCTTTATTTTTAACAGGATGTCATGGTTGATGGTTTCAAAAGCTGTTTTTACGATCCAGGACTAGTACTACTGCATGTCTTTTATGATCTATGGATTTAATCATTTCTTCAGTTGTATCAGTGATAGGGTTTGTAGAACACAGACACTGGAAGCAGATAAATTAAACGTTGTGTGGACGAAAATTTTTCACAATAAAAGGCCAGTTAATAAATGGTAATAAATGGTTCCACTCGCATAAATGTAGTAGTGGTTTTTATTTTGAAATGCCTTCAGAAGGTGTTGAGTTTGTGCAGAATAACGCAGTAATGTTCCTGTTTTGATCCTTTCCTGATCCCATTTGAAGCATCAGTATGAGGCTCATACTAAAATAAAACTAAATGAGCTTTTCAAACAGAGGAAACTAGATATAAAACCCTGTTTCTACTTCACACCCAAAAAGAAACTCTCAAAAAGAGGCCTGTTACTTTCTGCAATTTAGTGAAATAAAATGCCCCCCACCATTTCAGCATTTAAGCTTCTCAGTAACACTTTTCAAAGTTATTGTTTCCAAAGCCTATTATTTCCAAAAGCACTGAATGAGACATTATTACTAAACAACTGTCTACTGCGTTACATAATGATTTAATAAATAATATTTATATTTATTTATTTGATCAGATATACAGATGGACCATGTCAAGGTCACCTCCCTTCTGGCTAAGGTCTTCTGTCTGCAGCCAAGTAACATCAGTGGACTGTACAGTACTTGTCTAAATTCAATAAACTCTACTATTGCATATTAAGCACTGGATTTCTTTCATCATTTTCCCGAGAGCGATTGATGCAATAGATTGCGCCCACGTTGTGTTTCTAGAGAGTGGAAATCTTCTCCCAGCCTCAGTGGGAGACACGCTGGTGTTTCAGTAAAAAGATCTCTGCAGCAGTCTGCCTTAATGAGCCGACAGAGATAAGACTGTGAGTGTAGCCAGGTCTGAAACAGATAAAGGATAAACATTAGGAGCCTCCTTTTGAACTGCACAAGTACGAAGAGGTGGAAGGGGTTGTGTGTACATCTAAGTGCAACAGGCCTGAATACACAACAAAAGATGTGCAGGTTAATGGATACGCTCTCTGCCACTCACATCCATGATTTCATTGCTCTAACAGCAGCTCAACCGATGACACATGGCTCCTGTTGTATGTGAACACACAGTCATGTAATGTGTGTGGAAGCATGTGATTATTTCTGTAGCAGTCTGCTGTCAGTTGCATGTGATGTGCTGAAGGTAAACCCAGCAGAGAGCTGCTAGGACACTTCTCAAATCACAGGATCCAGATTGAATAACATGTGCATCCTGTTGCCTTCAGGTCACCACAAAGATAAAGAGGATGTAGACGAACATCAGGCTCTAGAGGAATCACAGATGTTAATTTCTACTCTATGAACAAAAAATGACATAATTATACTAATACTAAAAATTATGAAAAAAATCAGCCAATTAACAAAAAGTTTGTGTAAAATTACATTTTAATCCTTCATTTTAATCACCATTACTGTAAACAACATTTTAACAGTTTTAGTAATAACATTAAAATAAATATTGGTGAAATGATAAATTTGCAGTTGTATTTTAAAACTGTTTTTATGTGGAAAACATAAAAAAAAGAGAAATGTTATGTTATTGAAATGTTAAATGTTATTTAAGTTTTACATTAGACAGGTAAATTCAAAGTCTAGTTTTGTAATTCTATTTATATATTAGTATTATGTGTAATAACAGTAATAACAGGAGAAAATCAGTAAAATGAACAAAGTCCATATATTTCCTTCCATCTGTGCACATGAACTCTGCAGTTGACACAGAAATATCAAATACAAAAAATAAAGTACTGTGATTCTAATTCTGACAAAAAACATGATATAAATGAGCTGTTTAGTCATTAATAACAACAATAAAACAAAATTAAATATATACAAATACATATTAACGTGTAGAACACAGCTTTTTTCTTTGTATTTTTTATCACTTAACACCTGTTGTCCAAAAAGAAGAAGAAGAAGAAGAAGAGGTAATGCACATACATACATACATACACACATACATACATACATACATACATACATACACACATACATACATCTCACACCTCAGTCAAATGCCTGCAGAGGTTACAGAGTGAGGGTGCTGCCAGTCTTCGGTGCACCCGGAGTTGTTGGGGGTTGGTGCCATGCTCAAGGGCTCCCAAGTCCCTACCTGCTGAGCCACTGCCACCCCAGCAAAACAATTAAAACTAACCTTCAAAACAATCAGAGCTAACTCGCCTAAAATTTGATTCAGACCCAATACATCATTGGCTGTGTCAACTTTACCAAAAGCTTTTCTGTGATGAAGGCCTAAACATAACATGACAACGTAGGTGACTAGCTGAGTGCTAGCTTTGGCTCCTTAAACTCATTCAAACAGTTTTAAACCAGCAGCATCTTGTAACGAAGCACAGCAGTGGTTTCTGTATGAAATGAACCAGGAAGAAAAAGCTTTGTGTCAAATCAAAGACACAATGTGTTATATCATTTTTATGCAGATGATACACAGCTCTACCTCCCTATCAAAGCCACTGACCCTGGGATGTTAAGTGAGTGCAAATTTTCTGCAAATGAATCCTTCGAAAACTGAGGTTCTTGCATCTGCCGGGGTCCAAACTGACCACATCAAGCACACTGCCATCTTGTCACCACTGGATTACTGTAACAGTCTTTTTACCTGTCTTAATTCAACTTCCCTGAACAGACTCCAAGTCTCAGCTGCCAGACTGTTAAATCTCTTCCTAAAACTTACTGTTACTGGAAAGCCTTTACAGACTTTATTTAATGTTGATTTTGTATGTGTGTCTTCTTGTTTTAACTTCTGTAAAACACTTTGTCATGTGAATTTTGAAAAGTGCTCTATAAGTAAAGTTATTATGTCACATCATAATAACTGTCCAGGCTGTAATTTTAAACAGGAAGTTAGTTTCTTGTTGAGCAACTTTCCAAGCTGCAGCAGACTGCTCTTTACAACCAGAGATGATGTCCTGCTTCACATTTTATCATTTCTTATGGACTTATAAAGTTATTTCAATGTTAAATTCTTACCTAGTATATATGTTTGTGAACAAAAAATAAAGGGGAAACAAGGACACATGCTTGGGCATCTCCAGCCACCCCTCTGCAGGTGTATGCATGCTGAAGGGGCTGAAAGTCTTTTGTAGAACAAACAGTTTTCCACACTGAGTACAAGCCAGTGCAGTAGCAGCAGAGCCAGCATGAGGTGAGTGTGGTCTTCTCTTTGTGCGTAAAAGAAAAAGTAGAAAAATATCCAGGCTGTTTTCACGGCCTTGTCCTTCAGACGCCCTGTAGTCCCTGCCACACACGCTGCTATCACACAGGAGCCCTGGCTACAAGCACAAAAGAGAAAGTAACTCCAGATTAGTCTGGCTCTTTGAAAGGAAATTGAACATTGTGTTACAGCGAAAGGCAAGAAGGGCTCTTTCTCTCTGTTTTATCCCCCCCCAAGACAGTCAGGTAATCATTGCTGCATGGACAGTGTGAATGCAGATGGGCAGAAGGTCGGATGAACAGTGCAGTGACCATCTGAGGGTCAAGCCTGGGGCGCTTATAAAACCATCCTTCACAAAGTCCACAGCAGCTCTGCTTTATTGGAGCATAAAGAAAGAGATATCAAAAATATATAAAGTCATTTTGTTATTGATTGATGGATTGATTGAACCACATCATGTCCACTATATACAGGCACTGTGTCCTCTGACTGTATCAGACCTGAAACTTCAAACTACCACACACACTACTGAAATAGATGTTTAGTCTTACGTCCGCTGTCAGTGTGTAGAAAACAGTTTGTTTCAGATGGTGGGTCTGCAGCTGAACAGTAGCTCAGTGTATTTATGTAAATGCAGCTCTTCTTATTCTCATGTGTTGTTCTGTCCTTGAGTGACAGAGGAAGTCACAGCTGACTGAAATGGTCCAGTGTACGTGATGTGGAGGCTCTGTTAGATGACAGTTTCTGAAAAGATAAACATGTGAACACCTGGGATTGTGTAATAAAAGTGTTACTGTGTTAGTATGCAGCTACAAAGTCCGATTTTCACTTCATGTAAATATACTTCATGCTAGTTTATTGACATCTACATTAAAATATCAGAGCTCCATGAAATCTTGTCATTTGTTTTGAGGAAAAAAATGTAAAATATTTTGAGTTCTTCGTGTAAAGATGGACATGAGCAGAAAAAAATTAAAAAGGAAGTCAACTTAAGGCACTCTACATGGTAAAGTCCCAACATCCCCCCTTGAGCAGTGCTCTGTACAGTCAGTCAGTGAGTCTTCGTCTATAGGCTCTATGCACGCAGCGGTGTGATGTATTTTCTGGTGAAATCGCTGGAGGATGACCACTTCCGGGTCCACTGCTTTCAGTGGTGTGGTAGTCTCTCCGGTCGTGTGTTTCAGTGACAAAAGTTAATAATTACATATTCTTTATTCGATTGTTTGTTAGTTTATGTACTCGCGCTCGTGTATGTGCGTCGTTGCGTTTTATTATGACGGCCAAAAAAGGGAAGTTTAACGAGCGGTAACACCTCGCCTGTCAGTCGACATTTACCTGACACTTAAAGAAAATTACAAACACGGTGAATGACACACATTTCTTTAAAATATACATAAAATAAATATGCTACAATCCGGTTGTAAAAAAAGTATTTTGATACGTCCCTGCTTTGCTAGTTAGCATTAGCACAACTTAGCTTCAAAGTTACACAAATACGATGAAACGTAGAATTTAAATCCTTTCTCCATCTTGCTCAGTGGTGTAGAGCTACACAGGCGGACCAGGCGTCTGACATCGTTTACTGTGACTCTTGGAAGTTACAGCAAACACCTCGTAAATAGTAAGGGCTCGGCCATTGCAGCGCAATCAACCGGAAGTAAATCAGCTCCAGCGTATGAACACGGAAGAGATGCATGTGTATCACCTATACCTGCTTCTCCACACTTGGGTCGCAGGGGTCTACTGGAGCCTATCCCAGCTGTCATGGGGCAGGAGGCGGGGTACAGGAGGCAGTACACCCTGGACAGGTTGCCAGCCTATCACAGGCTAAAACATAGACAACACACTCCCACTCACACCTATGGTCAATTTAGTTTGATCAGTTCACCTAACAAGCAGGTCTTTGGACTGTGGGAGGAAACCAGAGTACCCGGAGAAAACCCACCATGCACAGGGAGGAGATGTAAACTCCACACAGAAGCCGAGATTCGAACCCCAAACCTTCTTGCTTTGAGGCGCAAGTGCTAACCACTGCACCATCGCGCAGCCCATGTACAGTTGTGTATTTTTATTTATTTTTTGGTGGGGGGGTGTATGCAACCCAGTTCCCTCTTTGTGTTTAGGGTTTCAATATTCAATATTTTCGTGTATTAAAAAAATAATAACACAGAAAATATCCTCAGAATTACAGGTTTTGGTTACAGTGTAGGAGAAGGGAATTGGACTTACTGGTGAGAGCATTTAGATTGTGCACAGAAATTGGTTGGCTAAATGTGGTCATAGAAACTAATGAAAAAAGCTGCCCGCTCTCGAAATGACTATTTTAAAGTTTCTTTGAACTCCCAGCTGCTCTGCTGGAGGAGTTGATAGAGCTCAGTGGATGTAATAAGAACACTTCAATGTGACAGTGAGAGACTGGATGACTGCAGGGCTGGAAAATCCATACATATACATATCTCTACATGTATGTCCAGAACATTTTATCCTCCTTTACCAGCAGGTGTTTTCTTTATTCTTTGCAGAACATCACTGTCTTTATGAGTCTGCACTTATCTTGTTTTAGCATTCATCTTACCTATTGCTGTTTCATTATCACTACAATCCCTACACGCCAGTGAGAAAATTGGTTTTATTCAACAGGCATGAATGTGAGGTAAAAAAAAACCCTCCCCAAAACCCCCACTGAAACTGAAAAAGAAACGATGAGCAAGCAAGGTGAAGGTGTAAATGAAAAATATATTTAAGTGCACTGCAGTGTATTGTATGTATGAAAAAGGGACAACAGAAAGGAATTTACATTCTTGGGCCTGTTTGTCAAACGGGAAACCAGGATGAAGAGAATAAACTGCACAGAGGGAAATAAAACATGCAGATGATTTCTATCCCCCAAATAACAGCATGAAGAAATCAGACAAGAAATCAACATGAAGCAGAACTAAGAAACAGTATCCTGGTTACTGATACTGGGATGGTTCCTGAAACCCTCCTGCCAAAGTGGTGTTTTACCAAATCAATTGTTGTAGTTACTAGTGAATAGTTGAAGAACAAATCAAGGACTAACAGACAATGCAGAAGTATTTCATGAATAGGGATGGGTATCGTTAGGATTTTTATGAATCCAATTCTCATTTCAGTTCTGCTTATCAATTCCGGTCCCTAATGATTCCTTATTTCAATTTCAAAAACAAAAAAAACAGGAAGTCAAATGTATATTTAACATATTAATTTCCCAGACGTGTTGCATTTTCCACGTTGTCCGCTCTCTCTACTAAAATTATATATATATATATATATATATTTTTTTTTTTTTTATTTATTTATTTTTTTTACATAACCCCTTTTCCACCGAACAAGAACAGGTGCTAGGTCCGTGCCGGTCCTAGTCCTGGTGGTTAGTTGGTTCAGATCCGGTTTCTCCTATGAACCAGTTTGTTTTTCCACTGGCAAGGAGCCAAGTTGGGGCCACGTCATGTAAAAGGTCAGTACATCACTGCATAGGTAGCTGGTTCACAACAACCGGCCGCTAACAAGCTAGCTGCTGTTAACAAACTACTGTTACCCTGTTACTATCAGTCCATGAAAACAATGTTGTTTTCAGCAGATATTCTAGTTACAACATGATTGAGTTAACAGTGGAAAAGGGGAAACTTTCAACCGCTTTCCCCGGTCCATTTCCTGTTGCCATGCGGCGTCACGTGACGTGTTAGATACGTAACAGAAACGGTCCTGGTAGATATCTAAAGTCTGTTTGCACTGCAAACGTTTGCAGCTGTGGTGTAAAATGAGCACATCTAGAAACCAATAAGTGGAACCGAAATTATAATTTTTTTTATGGGTACCCGGTACTCACTAAATTTAATTTGGTTCCTACTTGGAACCGAATTTCGATACTTAACCCTATGAGTAATGAGTAACTCTAAATTCATACTTAATACAATAGATACTCAACACAGACTTTGAGATGTTACATAAATAAGAGGATCCTCAATTTGTGCAACTACTCATACCATGGACCATAAACTATAGTCATGAATTTTATAATTTCCTTGTAATGTGTAAAAGTTTCTCTGTAATGTGCAATAAAAATGTCCCTCCCTCTGCTTTCCCTGCACCATCCCTTTCCCTCTCCCGATAGGCTAAGATTGAGGAAGAGGAAGTGTAGATCAAGTTACTTGAACACCGGTCCTGTCTCTGCTGTAGTCTGTCTTTGTCCTCTCTGTGTTGTCCTCTTTGTATGAGTCTCTACAGGTCCCTGGAGCTGCCTGTTCCTGATCCAAGGAGCTTTGTGGTCCTGGGGTCTGGCGGACCGGTCCATTCTCTGTCCTGAATTGATATCCAGCGTCTGCTGTCTCTCTTCTCTCTCTCTCCCTGTCCTTTTGTCTCTCCTTGTCCCCCCTGTTGCCGTGGCTGGAGGTTACTTCCTGTTTAAAGGGAGTTTTTCCTTTCCACAGTCGCCAAGTGCCCGTTGCCGAAGTACCTACTCCCGAGGGGATCAGCCGGGGGTTCCCACTCTCGCTCTGACTTTGATGCTGTTGCAAGGCCCTGACCTTGCAATACCATAAGTGTTGTGATGTATTGATTGATTGATTGATAGACTGATTAATTAATTGACTGATGTGGCGCTATAGAAACACAACTGGATGAAACCAAATTGAATATAATTATGCTTATAATAGTTGAATAGTCCGTTATAGGCACTAGTTTGGTTGCACTCGACACTGCACGGTTCTGTGTATATATATATATAAATTTTTTAAATCCTTTAAATTTAAATTTTAAATCCTGGCACAACAATTTCCTTCGGGATTAATAACGTTCTATCGTATTGTATCGTATCGTATCGTAGGAACAACTTATTTCAGGTGCCACAAAAAGACTGGTGCTCACAGCTGAACCTCTAAATGTAGTCACATGAGTCACATAGCAAACAAAGAGTAACAACGTTGTGAGCACTTATACAGGAGGAGGCATACGTCTGAGATATATCAGACAGCAAATGAACAATCTTGCCATTTGAACATAGTGTGGACTTAAAAAAATGAGTCCACAAATTTCTCTAGTTCCTCAAATTTCTGTTAACGGTTCAAAAAGTCAATCCCTTCATGTGAACATATCCAGGTTCAGAGCAGAAATAAGAATGCTTCCACCTTGATACAGTTGTAAATGTGTCTCTATCTGTATAACTGTATTAAGGGATTATTGTATAAAGTTATGAATAATTAAGAGCCTGGCTACTTTGAGTGACACGTACGCAGCGTCATAAGAGGATAGATCCACCCCCTCACTCCCAGGCCCTCCCTCTCATCTAAATATGGTCATTTTGGCCACAAAAAATTCCAAGCAACCTGAAAAAACAAGCTGGGGATGGCCATCTTGTCAAACTCTAGGCCTCAAAGCAGTCCATAAACCAATAGGTGGCTACATCTATTTTTTCTACTACTCTCAGACAATCACTCAGTCTAGATGATTTACAGCATTGGTGTATGTAACTCCTATATTATTATTCTCGGTTACTATTTTAGCCTTATCAAACAGGATCCCCATACAGGCAGTTTATGGTGAATTGACTAAGTCCCTTTGTTTTTTCCCCCCTAAAAAAGCAGCTGTCTGGGATTGCCACAGACCCCGTTATTGTGGATGGAGTAGTGGGTGGGTTGTTAAGGTAACGCTGAGTGGCTGGTATGGAAGGAGAAGATGATCATTTGTCCAATCACCTTGATACCTGTCAGTCATGATGAGTCGCGATGGTGTGAGATTAGTTTTTTCTCCTTTCAGCATCATCATGTTTAGCGTTAGCGCAGCCTACACGGTGACAGTGGCAGTCCTCTTGAGTGGCCGTGTGTGTCCATGCGTGTGGTTGTGCGTGCCCGTGATGTTACGCTAGTGGTTCTCAATCACCAGCCTGGTAGGATGAAACAACATGAGTTCTCTTGACATGTAGTTGTTGTGACTTACCTGACTGACAGTCAGGGTGACAGGTGTCAGTGACTGTCAGTGTGATCAGTGGCGTGTGATTAGTGAGTCAGTACTTCAGCCATCAATTTTGTCCACAAAAATCCTCCACAAACATCACTAAATCCACAGGAATCACACAACAAACTCTGCTAGGAGGCAAATTCTGTTTCAAACAGTAGCCTGCTGCACAGACATCCTACGTAATGGTACAGAAGCACATTTACAAGAGCAATTCTTCAGGAAAACCAACTGCCAACAGGGCAGAGGGTTCCCTCCCTGATGTCACTTCCTGCTTCTTTACCGATCTGCACGTTTTGCCCAGTTTGCTTTAGTATTAGCACGCAGTTGAAATTGTGATTTTTTTTTGGACAAACCAAGTGGTTTATTTAACCCTAGTTTTAGCCCTTTAAACTTGATTTCACTCTCATGTGCGATCTTTTCTCTTCCTGTGTCGTGTTCAGACTGCTTCGTGCACATACCCCCCCCCCCCCACAAAAGTGAGTCCTGATTGGTTAAGACTGCAGCTTTACGGAAAACCCACTTGGTTTACAATACATCACTCAAAGGCCTTGAAAATACATTTCCTGAGTAAACACAACATTCACATTACCATAAAAAGCATCATGAGCAATGTAGTTCTCAATGTCCATACTCATATAGGTGTCTATACTCATCCAGGGTGTCAATTATCATACAGGATGTCTATACTCATACAGGTGTCTATACTCATACAGGTGTCTATACTCATACAGGTGTCTATACTCATATAGGGTGTCTATACTCATACAGGTGTCTATACTCATATAGGTGTCTATACTCATACAGGTGTCTATTATCATACAGGATGTCTATACTCATACAGGTCTCTATACGCATACTGGTGTCTATACTCATACAGGTGTCTATACTCATACAGGTGTCTATACTCATCCAGGGTGTTTATACTCATACAGGTGTCTATACTCATCCAGGGTGTTTATACTCATACAGGTGTCTATATCATACAGGATGTCTATACTCATACAGGTGTCTATACTCATATAGGTGTCTATACTCATACAGGTGTCTATTATCATACAGGATGTATATACTCATACAGGGTGTCTGTACTCATACAGGGTGTCTATACTCATACAGGTGTCTATACTCATACAGGTGTCTATACTCATATAGGTGTCTATACTCATACAGGTGTCTATACTCATATATGTGTCTATACTCATATAGGTGTC
>OOFC01019640.1:20123-38593 GCA_900323345.1 Pseudochromis fuscus
GAAGTAAGAGAAGGAGAGCAGGAGGAGAGGGAAGAGAGAAAGGATGTGGCCTGAGCCCTGGGTGCTCGCCAAGTCACCCTCCCTTTCCTCCACTCCGTCTCCCCCTTCCACCCAGCCCCTCCCCGGCTGCCTCTCTCTACACAATGGCCGCTTCTCTGCTGAAATTTCACGTTATTGGATCCCGGGCCTGAAGTTTTGTCCTCCCACAATGTCCAGGCAGCGGAGCATGCTGCAGGGGAGACACACTCTGCAAGCTAAAAGCTGGAAAACCATTCCTCCTTTCATTAGCATCAGAAAAGGGGAGAAAAGCCCCCCCACCACCACCACCACCTCTTTTTTTTTTTTTTCCATCGCCCCTTTTCCTCCTCATCTCGTCCCTGTATCAAAACCGGAGGAAGGCTGTCAAGCTCGGTCAAGCTCCACTAGACCACTTTGGCTTGTAGGACTTCTGAGAGGGGAAAAAAATCATTAAAATATCATTGGGGAAAATAAACACAAGCTACTTATCCCAATCCGATTCTATAGATTATCCTCTGAAAGGAAAGCAATCACTAGGAAAGTGGGTGGGACGTGGAAGGTGGCGTGAAAAGCTACTCTGACTGTGACTCATTCCCTTTGCTTACTAAAATATATGGCTATTTTCAACAGCTGTTAGCAAAGATAAAATGTGATATTTTATCATGTTTCTTCACAGCTTTAACCCGGACTGAAGTAAATATGAGCCTTGATGTGCATTAAGCTAAAACTTGCACATATAATAAAGCAGAAAAGTATTTAATTTTAATCAACCAACAACAACAAACACTATCCAACAGTAACTCAGAGCTAAAGTTGGTGGTGTGCGTTCTTTCACTGCGATCATGCCTCATTGAAGAAATAAATAACATGCAATCTGGGACTCGGCCGTCGATTCCAGCAGTGCATCTAATCTGAATGGTGCAAACTAGCTAGCCAATTAGCCACGGTTCAAATCCCCTAAATAACCAGAGGCAAACTCAAGGGCACAGACATACCCAAAACAAACACCAACATGGCCTAACATGGATGCTGTGCAAATTATGACATAAGGTCAGAGCAAAATAGTTTTATAGCGGGCTGTCTGTTAGCCATTAATAAAAAACAGAAACAACAATGGGACAATGCCTAGAGAAACACCGTGCCGGCATCACAAGCTTGTTTACATTAGCTGCAGTGAAAACTAATATGCTGGCTGTAGAAAGAGAAGTGAAAGAGAAATTTGCCCTATCTCCTCTCAACACCTCAGGCTGCTGGTGAGTCATCTCCCTCACAAGAACATTCAGCTTAGCTACAAACTGACTCAGGAAAAAAAAAAAAAAAACAGAACAAGCCTACTCTGCTGCTGCTGCACCACACAGAAAATCTTCAAATGTACCACCATCCTGTTCCAGAAGTACTACCTAATATGACAACAAATTAACTGATCACAGCCACTTCTGGTGGTATCTGTCACAGACTGCAGTTAGTGGCTCGAATTAGCCCGTAGACTAAATCAAAGATAGGCCTAACCAGTACACCAATGTCAGAACTGCTCACTTCGACAGCATTACTAACACTGATTTTCAAACCAACCCCTCTATTACTGGATCGGGCCTGCGACCTCAACAGCAATGTTCTAGGTGCCGCTGCACTGTGGCACCATAAATCAAAAAGAATCCCACATGTGTATCGAATGCCAAAAAAACTATTCTCAAACATCAATCAAAGCCACATATTGAGATGATCTTAATTTGGACCACAAGCATTTGGAAAATTAAAACCTTGCACTTGCCATTACAAAAAGAAAAAAAAAAAGAGGAACCACAAATTTCGACTGCTGCGGCGTCTCTGGTCTGCTTTGATGTAAGAGTAGTCCCCAGGGACCCAGCAACTACTCGTCACAGCGACTCTGAAACTGACAGCGAAACGGGAAGCTGAGGGGACGAGGCCGCCGTCGAGCTGTGGGAGAAACCGTCGAAACGTCTCAGGAGCAACTTGGGAAGGATAAACCACCAAACCCATGATGATGGCCCATGGCTGTTTGGAGAAACTGCTATGACAAGTTGTAAAACATCACAACATGCCCAGTTTTTAGCACAACCATAACATTATCATCACCATAAATGTCAGAAACCAAACTAATCTTGAAAATCAATTAGATTCTAATTTAAGCAGCTTTCCATTGAAACTCTGTGTCTCTGTGTCCCAAGAGACACTTTTACCAAGCTGTAAAAGTCTGTTTCAACTTCTAAAAATAGTCACTAAGACCAAATGTGATCAAAAGTTTACAGAGCAGAGAGAAATATATTTCCTTACAGGCTGCTAAATTTAATCCTATTTGAAAGCTTGACTCATTAAGTAATTTTTTGATATTATAATGTTATGTTTGATGAATTCGCTCATTGAGGACCAGGCCCTATCGCTCCCAGAAACACATGCACACGCCAAATGTTTCCGGAGGAATAAACACTCAAGTGTGTGTGCGCACAGACGCACACACAGAAACCCCTTCCTGTTTTCAAAGTGTTTGGAAACTCAATCAAAGACACAAGGTTTAGGATTTACATCTGTGCCCTTTTATGTCTGTGGCCTTACAGGAAAGAACCATCTTAGCCCAGCTGCAGTAAAGAGCTCACAACAAGGCCCAGCCTTCATGCTCCCGCATGCAACACAACTGAAAACAATATCCACAATTCAGACACTTGGCACTAAAAGCACTTCTTAGAGGCATTAAGATATGGTCTGTGAACATCAGAGGCCATGGATCACAAAGAAATAAAGACAAGCCTTCATATATGGAAGCTGTGATGGAGACACACACATAAAAAAAGGAAAACTTACACAACACTACATACATAACACAGGTCCACACCAGATCTTTGTCTTAAAAACATGAAAATTGGTCTAAAATATGCTCTTAATACACTGCTGACACTTATGCCAGTTAATGTGTGCTCCTAAAATACTTGAAGAGGAAATGAAAATCATAAGAGGGAAGTGGCTCAGGTTTAAAATACACAGTATCCAGACCCAAATCTGGCCATGGGAATGGAACAGTCCACCGCTACACAAGGCCTGTTCAGTCTGTTGGTTTGTCTCAGTTACAGACGGGGCCGAGCCATCCGATTACACAGAGGACTGTTGTTATTAATGACACACACAATACCATAGCTTGTGATAAAAACAAGTAGACACTGGAACACAAAATAACTTGCAATTACACAACATTTCACACTCACTAATTGAGGTGAAACGGAGAGAAACCGAGTTAACTTTACTGAAAAGACATCTTACTCCCTACATGTAGACAGACTAGATACGTTGGACCTAAGGAAATATAAGGAACCAGCAGAGTAATGTGCTCATATGTGTTCGTCAGATAACACATGTCATTAAGTCTCTGAAAACCACTGCAGTCACAACCAACACTTCCTCAAAATAATACAGAAGCAAAACCAAAGATGTGTTCAGCTCAGCAGACTCTGCCAAAGGTAAGAAGTGTCTGTAGCTTAGAGCAGGCCAGCTAGCAAAGCTAAAGGTTCGTGGAGGTCACATCCAACAACTGGCAGTAACCCCGAATAATACAATCTATAAAAAGGTCCAGGAAATTATTTAGCTTAACATAAGGACCACAGGAAATAGGCAATTACCCAGGCCATACAGCACTGGGCCTAACAGCTGAAGTAACTGTCTCCCCTTTGTCGTTTTAGGACATGATGGGGGTTGTTTGGGAGGAAGGTGTTTGGGAAAGCTCTGCAACGGGAATGGGAGTGCAAACCAGCCCACGGGTGATAAGATCACAACGCCCACATCGGTAGATAAAACGGCGAACTGTCAAATCAATCACACAACTAGGACGAGGTATCACTGAGAATCACCTGACTGGCAACAGACAATACCACAGTACTGCAGGAATCTAAAACAATGAGGGTAGACCATATACATGTACACTGTGGTGGAAACTGGCCTTCGCTGATAAAAATGGATGAGGGCTTGAAGAATTTTAGCCTAGACTGTCTATTTGTTTGATATTTAAATAATTGAAAGAGGACAAAAAGCTTCAATATCTCTACAGTAGTCTACAACTGTATCCTGAAAACCAAAAAATACACAATTTGACCTCTGGGTTGTCACACAAAGCAGCATAGCAGAAAAGCTATGCTGTAAAAAAAAAAAAAACTATGCAGTGACTATGTAAAAGGAGCATGCTGCTTGTCTTGATTGAGAAAAATATTTTAGATAAGCGTCACATTCACACACACTTCTAGCAGCATGATCATATAGTCCTTGTCTACAAAATTGCTATTAGCCTCACATCACACTGCGTCCTCCACACCAACGCACGTCCCAGACAAGATGCAAACCAAAATCTCACAAGGCTTCATGTGCGTTCTTGTCATTTCAGCCTTGTGAACATCACTGCATCAAGGCCAAGGAACATGTTCTCAGCAAAGGGTGTGCTGTGTTGGCTTACCACCTATCATTCAGACAAAACCACTTCAGGCCTATCGCTTCACATATTTTGTTTAGATTTTCAAAATAAATGTCTTAATGCAGGATATAGGAGACCAAATGTGTTTTTCCTCTGTCAATATGTATATACATAGCTAAATCACCAGGATTTTAATAGAAAAGCCAGATTTCTTTTTAAGAATTTAGCAAGTGACTCATAAAAGAACCATCTTATCAATGGAAAAGAGCACAATGTAAAAAGGGACACGTACTGTGAAAGACATCTTGATTATTATCTCAAGCCACAAAATATCTGATTGTTTTTTTATGAACAGCTGTGTCATCATAAATCGTATATTAAAGAGATCCTCTTCAGCAAAAGTAATCTGCTCAAGCAACGCTTAGTATTCTGTTCACTCCATTACTATGAATCATACAACAGCCAGAAAAAGGTGGTGGAATCATAGCAACAATGTTTGGATCACTTCGCCATCTTAGCCACTAAATCATACAGTGTGGAACAAACCCAGCATATACTGTAGCTTCCACACAACGCCACTGATGATATGTAGCCTGTGGCTATCCTTGTATCCGGTTCCCGATATGGGGCTCTGAGGCCTGGAGGAGTCCCTGAGGTTATTGCAGGGAGCCACATCAAATTTAGGAATGCTTTGATTTCACTGTAATTTCTTTCTCTACACTTTAACGCAATGAGAAGTTATATTCAGATGACTGCTCGAATCAGAAATGTTTTTACCCTTTTCCACTAGGTTATTACACAATTTAGGGCGAATCAAGACTAACAGCACAAATGGTGAATTAATCTATTTAGTGTGGCATGTATATAAAGGGGGACAAAGCTCCATTACATATGTTGCATAAAAAAAACAGAAGAGTAGTTCAAGGACAAGTCCTCGATGCATTAAATCAATCAACCTTACAAAGGAGACATAAATGGAATGGGGAAAAACATGGGTGTGTTTCCAACATTAAACCATGACAGTGTAAATGGCTGAAAAGGGCATATGACTTGCTCTGTGACAAATACATTATGAAAGAAAATCCTCTGACATAGTGAGGAAACGTCGGTTAAACGGCACGCTCGTGCAGAATAGACGATTAATAGACGAGCACGGGTGTTTTGTATGAGGCGTATTGTACAGTAAATACAAGAAAATGTGACCATTGTGTGATCGTCGGTGCAATGCGAAACAGTGTACAGTGCTGTGAATGGGCAGGCAGGTACTTTATGAATGGAGGGAATCATGTGACCGCAGCACCTCCCGAAGCAGATATTTCTCACTGACTGTCAACAAGCGCACACAAGGGATCAGCCGATTAAAACAAGACTAAAACGAGACTCGAAAAAGGCTGCGAGGTGTACAAAATCACACCGTGCACCGATTACTCTTGACGTCCGTGTGTTGTGGGGATCTGGGTGTGAACGTGAGGCCGTTTTTAAGCGTTTTTATGAATGGAGATTGTGATATGTAAATGAGCGTGATTGAGAAAAAAAATGGCATCTTCAGCTTTTCAATGCCGACGTTGCCGCAATAAGCACGAAGAGGTTTCATTAAAGAAAGGCAGGACTGAGATACAAACATGGTCTGTACGATTTTTAATCGATGATTATGTTCCGAAATCATGGCGGACACACGGTTACACACGGATCTGGGTTGTCAAAATAACGCTATCTGATCATGATGTACGATGCAAATATAGATTTAAAAAAGATCTTTAAACTAGTTTATGGCTTCGTGTGATCCTCATAAACTGTCTTATATCTGTCACTCTGTACAGTAATAATAAATACCCTTGATATTGATATTTATATAATCGTCTACCTATTTAAATAACATTTCTACATCTAAATATTGTGGCCTGATATAATACGTTAGTTAGCTCTGTCATAAAGGGCAGAATATGTAATAGTGAGATTATTTTTTTACTTTGTCATTGCTTGTCTGTCACGGTTATCTTTTAAGTGTTATATTGTATAGATTTATATTAGCCCATAAATCCTTCCAGACACAAACGAGTCTGTGTTTCTGATTAAGATGATGAAATACCAGCGTTACACGGTTAGAAATGTCATTGGGAACTGGTTGTGGTGTTTAGCGTGTATTAATAAAGACTACAAGACATACGAGCACTTATAGAAACTGTATGTAAATGGAGAAAATATTAATAAATGTAAATAGTACTCACTCGTTGTTTGGATTTGTTGAATCTTCACTCATTTTTTTCCTCACGGGGATCCAAATCCTAGCAATAGCATCGACGACGCAGTGACGGCGGGATAAAATACCACAAATATCACCATTTTTCCTTCACATACACAAATGTACCCCAATTATTTTGGATAGTAAGTAAACAATGTAGAAAGGGGCATGCCTGTGACTAAGCGTCCCTGTGGAAAACCCAAAGTGAAGCTAGCTTAACGTTAGCTCTGCTGGCCGGGACTAATGTTTAATAGCGAGGAGGAATGACAACCGTTGATTCATTTTATCCTCCCTGGAAGTAAAATCCGACCACAACAAATGGGCCGTCGGCACCATCCTCTTCAACGAAAACACAGATCCCCACTTTGCGAAGAAAAAAAATAGTGTATAGATCCTCAGAAAACGCAGAAATCGTTGCGGACTGTAACGTTTGGCAGGTTATTTATGGCTGGCTGTCGAGCATCCATTCGCCAACTTCAGGTCCAGGACACAACACTTGAAAAAGCGCTGTGCAGCTCGGTGCTCCCCGTCAACGTGTCCGAGTAATTTGCAGTAAAGGCATCCAAAGCTTCACAAAAAAGAGAACAGAAAGCCTCGACTGTTTTCGACCTTAATGCGGACGCGTGAAGTAAAAACAGCCAGGACTTGAAATCTCCTTGAGAAGTTGGTGGACATCTGCTTTAATCGAACTCCATTTTCAACTCGGGGGGAATGAAACATCGGAAAACTGGGCGGATGTGTCGACCCTCGCTTGAGAAAATTAGATCCTTCCGCGACGTAGTAAAAACATAACACTCTTGGGTTAAATTAAGCGCACCATGCACATATTCAATTACATCTGATTAAAGAGTAAAAAATATGAAGCTAAATTCCCCTCCTTTGTGGCCGTACGCGGTGAATTAGGTGCTTTTCCTTCCAAAGTTGACCTAAAGTAGTCCCCGCACTTCCCAAAAGAAGTTTCCCTTCAATCACGCATTGATACAAGAGGGAAGCGTCTGTGTGATAGCACGCAAAGTAGAAAATAATCTAGAGGGAGGACTTGGGCTGACACACACTCGGCCATTAACAAATTCTTCTGTTTACTTTCATTAAGCAGTTTTAATGTGATCGACCGCCCCCGAACTGCGTGTGTGTGTTTTTAAATCCTAATGCAAAATTGTGGGGAAGTGCTTGTAGATGTACACAAGCAAGACTGCTGCAGCACGTGGAATTACATCAGACCCCCTTCAACGTTTATGTGCCCAAAGCCAAGATAGTATTTTCTATCCTAGAGGGTTGATATTTTATATTATTATTATTATACAGTAATAGAACATACATACACAGCTGCATCCCGAGTATTTTCTAAATTATAACACATTTTTCTAAAGGGTAGTTGAGAATACAGGGATGTTTCAGTAATGGAAATGCCCTTTAATAGTTAATAATAATAATTTAAAAAAAAAAAACAGTAAACCACACATTTAACACATTTTGTGGAGGATGGAGACTGAAATCCATGCAAGTGGCTTTTAAAGCAGCACCCACCTTGCACACCTCAACTCTTTCCAGGCACCTGATCACATTTCAAAATAAAACAATCTAAGAAGTTACCAGGAAAAAAAAAAATCTATGCATGCATCTAGGAATCTTATCTGCAAATGTGTTAAAAGCCTTACAGAGTGAATCAGTGGCCTGGTTGCGTAAGACTTAAATGCTATTGGATTTCTGTGCTGTGTGGAAAGGCAAGAGATCAGGCTAAATGATTCTGCCTGGTTGTCATAGTGACAGCATGTTGTGTGAGAAGTTTCTTTGTATTTCTCTGGCTTTTATGCAAGCTTGTGCCACAGCCTTATGTTGCAGCCATATAAAACATCCCTCTGTGTTACTGTATGTCGACAGTCCATGCATGCACAATCCTCACATGTGCAGCCTTGACACATATTGTAGACTTCTTCCGGTATGTGATTGAATTTTTCTGCCTGAGGTATGGTGACAACAACTACCTGAAAGCAAAGGTGAGCTGTCAGCCATGATATATCCCTTATAAAGCTTCAGATTGGCTAAATAAATTACTGCATACAAGTACTTGAATTTACAAGTCCTCGTGACGTGTCCCTCATTTAAAATACAGGAGAAAAAACAACAACAATAGCCATGAATTTTCCCACTAGCATGCCTTTATCCTTTGGAGAGTTTAGAGTTCAAGAAGTCAGCCTGCTTTCTCATCTCACAAATGTGGATGACCCTGGTGCATTTCCTGTGTTTTTGACACACTAAACACCACACAATGTTGTGCACTTAAACAAGGCAACAGGATGTTTAGCTAGCAGAGGCATCCCTTCACTTAACTCGCTGTCATCACAGTTCTCTTTGAGGCAGTAAACAAGCTAACATTCCTGTATTGCTAACGAGCCACCGCAGAATAAAGGATGTGTTTGGCTCAACACAAACCTCATTCAACAGAGCACAACTTTAATCGACTTGCAAAAAGGACAACTGAAAAGATTTGTAGGTTATATTTTTCAGTGACTATAGCACTAATACACTTTTTCCAAACATATGTTGTTTATATTAGATTAAGCTTATGAGCTTTGAGGCCTTGGATTTCTGGATCAAAATGTATAAATTAAAGTTTACTTGTGAGTTTGGAATAATTCATTTTTATATATTTCTATAGGTGTGTAGGTTTGTGTGTAGGCTATCAACAAAATGTAATAATTTAACCCTAACCCTCTCTTTGGATACTTACCAAATTTCCATGAAGTTCATATTTCATTTCATAAAGTGTCAGATAAACACTTTTTATCCCGTGAAAAACAATTTTTAATTTAAAATGGCAGCAAAAAATACAATAATTTGAACAAATTCTGAATAAATCCACTCAAAAATGTGTTGAGCACCATTTGCTGAAGCACCTGTGTGCTGCCTACCTCAGACATGTTTGTTAAAGCAACTGCAAAAATGTCAAAGACAAGTGAAGTGAGCTCAGCAAAAAGGTCAACCATTATTTGTTTGCACTCATGTGTTGACAGATTATCAGATAACTCCACCTTCCTCCCTCCACAGTTGGGCATATTGTCAGAAAGTTAGGAAAAAATATGGAGGACTTGTGACTGTGCATAAAAAAACTGCATAAAGTAGAAAAACAGGATAAAACAGACAAGAAACAGCAGCAGTGATCTTGTAGAAATCAACAAGTACAACAAGTACAGATGGAGAGTGACATGGTGGTAACAGGTCATAAGATCAAAAGATGAGACAGCTTGAATTTTCTTTCAAATTAACGCCTTTGATATTTGCAAATACATTTTTAAAAAAGTATAATCTTGAGTGTGACCTAAGTGCCAAAACACTTTTTGTGGACACTGCAGCTTGGAGATTCATCACTATGAACACAGGTGATGCTTTTACCAGCTCCTGGCATTGGCATCCTCCAGTCACAGGAGATGAGATGAAGGCCTTTGCTTTATACAGTCACTATGGAAAGTCAATTTAGTGTCTGTCCAGAGAAGTAAAATATTGTTTCTTTGCAGTCTTAAAAAAAAAACACCTGTGGAGTTTTGAGAAAGGATCCCCTCCACTTATCTGGCAGGCCAATCGGACGTCGACAGTGGACTTTTGGCAAGCCAAGGGGTGTGGCTTAAACAAGAGGTGCTGATTTTTAAAGCCCTGGCAGCTGAACACAACAATGCATACCTATGATTAGTGTGGGCCTGGCCTCGGAAGCCTGCAACTTTTAGGCAAGCTAATTGCAGGGTGGTGAGTAGAAAAGGTGTAGTGGCTGGAGGGAGAGGAAGTGTGAGGGCCTTCAGGCATGTTTGAACGACTGCTGTGTACTAGCTCTCTCTCTCTGTCTGTCTGACTGTGTGTATGCATATAAACAGCGTGGAAATAAAGACGGTGACATTTATTATACACAGCTTAATCGTCCTTAGATGCTGATTCTGAAATCTGATCGAATTAGATGATTTTCTTTTTTAACATTTTGTTCCAGAAATGTCTTGAAACAAACCCATCTCTCTTTCTCCAGAGATAAATGTGGTAAATGAGTAAAGTGTGTCGAGCTTAAAGAGCCGGTCTCATGACCATGCATAAGGATGTCGGGTCAGATGGAAGGTTATTATATCTGCAAAGCCTTTCAAAGAAAATCATCTTGAGAATCTTCTGAGTTATTCAAATTGTTAGAATTTGAATTATGTGACACACCACACTGTATGTTGAACATCTATGTATATGTTATAGAGACTATCTCACTTTTGATTACCTGTTAGGTCTAAAACTACTCTTGATTCCTGTTAACACTCACGCCGTACAACTGCACAGTAAATTTGTCCCAGTCGCTAAAGTCTCAACTACAAAAATGAGAAACTAAATTGGCTTCAGCCACAGGGAGCTTTTTCAGTGCTCAAGACTCTGTTACTTCCTATTGTTTGTATGTTGTGCGTGGGCTTGATTGAAACCTGATCTAGCTGGGGAAGCTGTGTTTAGGGTGAGGTGGACAGGCCTTTGTTACTGCCTGAGGGGTGTTTATTTGGGCGGCTTCAGTTGGCTTCCCTGTAATCATCATCCAGCCCCACAGGATAGAAGGGATTAATGAATATGTTGGAGGGGAAGTTACAGATGACTATTTACCATTCTCATGGGGATGAGAAGGAACAGCATGAGAGACAGGAGAGGAAGAAGTTTGCTGCGTGTGGGCACGTGCACGAGTGTGTGGTGTGTGTGCACATGCAGTTATGTGTATAAGATTAAAGAAAGACCAAGACAGGACAGAATGTTTCTAATAAATTTTAATGTTTTTTTTCACAATAAGCAAATGAGATGTATGAGTTTTGAGAAATATGAATATTTTCTTTTCACAGCTGACTGGATGATGTATTGGCTCCATATTATCATTGGTATATTGCTGTAATGTTGTCACCATAGACTGTATGTATATATGAACGAAGCAACCGGGGCTAAAAAATGAGGTTGATGTGCAAAAAAGTGCAATACCCCCGTCGGCCACTAGATGCTGGCTCCAAAAAACTCTGGCTGGAATTGACTTTTTAATCATGATAAACTTATTCTGATAAAAAAAAAAAAAAAAATGCAAATAAGTAGATATTAGGCTTCAAAAAGAGCAATCTTTAGGGGTGTAGTTAGTTTGATTGACAGCTCTGGACTCCAATGATTTACAGGTGGTTTGGAGGCTCATTCACTAGTGAACTCCAGTCTCACACACAGTGACAGTGTCCTCAGGTTCAAGGGTGAGACCCGCCTCTTCACTCCTCCCTTCATATCCAAATATGGTCATTTCTGGCTCCAAACATGGCAAAGTTCAGATACCTACAAACCAATAAGTGAAGTCACGCTTGCTCCAGACGTTTTTGCCCCAAATCCTAAACATGTAGAGTTTGTAAAAAAGTTTATTTCTGTAAAAAAATAAAAGATATATTTTCACTCGAGTGTTTCCAACAAATGAAAAAGAATCAGTCACTGAAACACTCCTTATATTATCCTGTTCACACATCTTTCCTGTTCACAAAACACTCCTTCACTTGATACATCCACACACATGCATTTTTCTATGTAACTCTTGTAACAATAACTTCCACCCAACCTCCCGCCCCTCCTCAGCTGTGCAGCCCCCATCCCCATCCCTCTCTTTCTCTCCCCTATGGCCTCCTCCACTAATCCTCCCGCTCATCTGGGAACCACCAGCACCCCTCCATAAAGAGACGTATTGTGCCCAGATTATTTGATTGTTTTCAGATGTTGGAGCATTCCTACACAAAAGGGGAAGAACAGGGTTTGTCCAAAAGCCCTGGGCTACTTGGCCAATAGATGGACACACAGGGAGGAGGGGGAAAGAAGGGATCGGCGCGGGGCTCAGGGAGCGGACACACGAGTCAGGAAGTGACCCCTGCAATGCCAGATTACAAACAATGTGCTCTCTCAACTTCTGCAGTCCTCGCTATGGAACATACCACTTCTGCGACAGCCAAGGGGGTGGCGCTTAAAGGAAGAAGGAAAGACGGTCTCAGCCCTCGCTTTCTCTCTCCCTCTCCTCAATGCTGCATCCATTCAGTGAGTGGCAGAGGGAGTAGGTGGGGTGGGGGTAGCCGGGCCAGGAAGGCACTTCACTGATGAAAAGTCGCCTCATGGAAATAGATGAGAAGTGGGCTGAGGGTGGGGTAGAGGGGTGAGTGGGAGAAGGGCGGGAATTGGCTTTCAACCAGCAGACATGAACTGGGATGTAAAGGGAGGGAGGTGAAGGATGGGAGATGAGAATGGAGAAAAAGGATAGCAATGGGGAATCCGAGAAAAGAGGAAGTGGGCTTAACGGTGAGGGAGGGATGACAAAGAGTAATGGTCGGATTCAGGGCTTGTACTTCAGGCGTTGGAGTCCCGTGTCGGGCGAATAGCATGTAACCAACAGCCCTTTCTTCTGTCTGATGGAGAAATAGTGTAGAGCTGAATGGAGCTTTTGTTGTGGGCTTGTTGTGCCTTTACATTTGACCCAGCCCATAGATGGAGCTGCCTTTGCATAAGACGAGCATCAGTCCATCTATCTCTTGATCCCGTTTCTCGCATCCCACCTCTACCTCCTCACCCCCCCCTGAGAAGAGGTGATTCTGACCATGGTCTTCCTCTCTGTGTAAAAGTCAACCTGGTGTTTTTCTGTTTTATTCAGGACTAGAAAGAACAGAACTCAAGCAAATCTCTGATAAATGAAAGGAAAAACCCGGATGAGAACACACACATACACCACACACACACACACACATACACACACTCCACCCCCGTCTGCACTGTCATGAGTGACTCACAGTGCTTCGCAGCACTGTATGAACTTCAAAAAGAGGCTGGCTGTACATTCACAGTGTATTCAACCCCTGCTCTTTAAATAGCTCAGCCTCCTCCAAACAGAAAAATCCGTGCATTAAAAATGATTGAATCACACAAGAATTAAAGAGGCAGAGATCATGTTTTTTGCATAATGTAGAGCAGAACAGCACCACACAATGCTGGTCTCGGTGTGTTCATGTGAGCCGGTTAGCACATGTAATATACAGAGAATGTGTCATGGAGCCTTCTTCTTCTTCTTTTTTTTTTGTCCTCTATTATCACCTGTAAGTGCCTGTATGCACACATGTTCATGCCTACACACGCTGCATTTGTGATCGGGCATAAGTGTGTGATGTGTAGTGTTTGTCTGAATGTGAGTGTATGTGTGTGTTCTGGAATGCACCTGGCCTGATAGGCAGGCACAGGAATGCTGAATACTGTCTCTCGCCCAGGGAGGCAGGGCTGGAATGTGGCCCAGGCCCTAATTCTTCTCTTCACTGCACAGCACAGGAGAGCTGCAGGTTCACACTCACACACACACACACACACATGGATGCACATCTAGTCCTAAGGCCTGGTTTTGCTCACAGCCAAGATTCCACGTGCACCTTTGTGTCCGTGTGCTGCCTATGTGTGCATGTGTGTGTGTGCATGCAAGTGCTTGAATGAACAAACTTCGCTAGAGTGCAACCTGAGAGCAATTAATTTTTCCCTTCGAGCAGGAGCTGTGTAATTTTCATTGCTTCACGCATTGTTATTAAGTCGTTCCATGGTGCTGCAAATTCCAACCAACAAAGCGAGCTTGCTGCTCCTTTTAAAACTTGCCAGATCTGCTGCCCCTTCGCTTCAACCCCCTCGAATCCCAATACACACCGAAAGTCGAGTCCTTAACACACGGCATCTGGGAAACAGAGTCAGTGTCATATAGTTTTATTACACAGTATAGAAATCTAGCTGTGAAATGCAACCACAACACAGATTTTGTTTGTGGTTTTGTTTCATTATATGCACCATATCCACTTGCTTATTGCTGATCTGGAGTGCTGTATACAGTATGACACGCAGTCTAAACCCGTCAAAACCATCCGGGATTTAAACAATGCCAACATGAATGAAGGTAAACAAGTTTCTTAACTTTCATGTTGGTCAAAATAGGAGTAGGTCAGCATTTCCCTCTCTCCTTGTGCTGCGGTGTGCTGTATATGAAATCCTATCCATTCTCTTCTTGGCCCTCGAAGCAGCCTCTGGCCTGAGCTCACTACATAGCACTCAGATCAAAGAGTTAATTAAAGAGCTTAGGAAGCAGAGGGGAAGTCGGCCTTTATGGTTTATATGTCTGTCACCCACCAGCACACATGCAGACTGGAAAACTAGGTCTCTTAATTGATTGGGACTAATTAGTCTGTTTCCTACAGCGGGTGTGGTTTCTCACAAAGTTGACTGTCATGATGAAGCTCAGCCCTCCGAGGAGCCAAACTGTATGACACCATGTCCTGAAAATGGATTCACTTTACCACACTTTAACTTAACGAGTTCAGCCACCGTGGAACAATAACACCACAGAACCCAGTGACACACTTTCAGTCAAAAGTCCCTTGACCGGATTTTAGAGAAAAGAAAACAGTTGTATATAAAAAAAAGATGGTTCACATAGTGCTGTCATTCAGAGCCGATTTACTGCATGGCGGTCTTGGGACTTGCAGAGCTAATTGATTTTTGCATTCCTTTTTTGATTTCTTACAGAGCATCAGGATCTCTGAGCTGCTTTTTCAAATAGCACGAATGAACAAGGTCTGTGTGAGAAAAAACTGGACAGAGGTGAGAGTGAATGGAGGAAAAAGGGAGATGAAGGATTGAAAGTAGTCGTACTATTAGAGAGTGTTGCATTGACTCTGACCGTGGCCTGAAAGTCAAGTCAAAGCTTTTCCATTCACAATCAAAGTGTCTTTATGTGGACTGACAGTAACACTGGGCTGTATGACAGGGTCCTCGTGTCACATACACACAGCTTTATCTCAACAATCCTGCCTCATCCACTTATATAATATCAACTTTGCTCATTTAAAATACTTCAATTCATATTTACCACTGTTCATTTGCATATAGCATACAGGATATTTTCACATATTTTTTGGTTATAATCATCAGCCTGTAGCTACATATATATTTATATGCAGTTATACCTGAGCTACAGTGCTTGTATGCACTAGTGATGTATTGTTTGTACATGTGAAAGTGGAAGAGGATCACGTGTAACCATGTAGGTGTGTGAATGAACAAGCAGCAACCCTGTTGCTAGGTGAAATATGAACCTCCTCATTGTCGGTGCTTTCTTTTAGCTTATACTGCCACCAAGCGGCTGCAAGCATTATTGCAAATGTTGTTTAACGTGCAACAAAATGCAATGTCTAGGACAACTCTGTGATCCAGATTGTTTCAGTCCTGCTCTTTTACAGAATGAGGAAATGTAAAAACTAATTAAAAAAAGTGGTCATGTCAAGACAAGATCTTACAATTTACCATAAGATTGTGAAGTAACTCGAACTCTCCGGTTCATCAGATTATTCTACTTTATGATGGGGTCAAAGTGCAAAGTTCAACACAAAGATATTGTAAATTCAAGGTAAAAATAAGCCTGAAACAAGCAGAGCAAGAAAAAACAAGTCCAAGTTTGATATAAAGGTCTTATCTTCAAAGACAACACAGATGACAGTATTGTTTTAATAATTGTCATTAGCGCCCTCTTGTGGCTGAGGGTGTATCGTTAATTCTGTTTTTAAATGATGTATTTGCCTTTGTAAGTTGAAGTGATGGACACAGGCACAAGGAGGCAGTTTGCCAGATGTATCAAAGATGTATAAAACACAGGGTTTTTTTCACTTTTTTGCCTGTGGGAAATTATAAAAGGTCATTTGGGTTTTTTTTATATCATTCCGATAGTGAACTACATATTTTTAGGTATAAAATCACCATCTTTCCTCTGTTTAATGACGTTTTATCGAGCAATAAATAGAAATAAATTAAGTAAATATTACTTAGGTGAATGGTTGATGCTTGTTTCTCAGAGAGAGTGAACATGGATGCATATTTGAGCAGACAGTGGCAACTAAATGGACATATTTAAAAAAGAAATCCAAACTATGTATTTTGATGGTGAAAACAACAGTAAGCATGTCAGAAACATCTCTTACAATCAGTAAATCTTCTTTAGAAGCACAACTAATGCACAGATTCACAAGAATATCAGTTATTTAGTTTGTTAATTCTACATTCATCAATATAACTTTAATATCACCCAAAATGATCATAAACAAAATGAGTATATCTCAGTGAAGAACATCTAACAGCATATTATTCCAGAGTGCTAAAACTGATCATTAATAACATCACATCATGTTCACTTGGATTATTACCATTGCAAAGTTTAGAAAGAAGAGCATCAGGAAAGAAAGAATCCAGTTGTTGTTGTTCTCTTAAATCATAAACAAGTTGCACTGAAACACAGATCAATACAATCCTGAAAACCAAAAACACCAGTGGTTAATATTATAACACATAACAACTAAAGCACGTGTCTAATTTTGTTTTATTAAATACTTGGTATTATGTTTAAGGCTGTAAAGAAACATATGTGTCATAATTATCTAATAGCTCCTATCTTCTCAGGGAAGTTGGCTCCGTCCTCACTGTGGACGACAGATGGACAGCAGGAGAAGCAAAGGTGAAATTAGTAATATTAATAATGGCTCAGTTCAAGCAGTGATTGTTTTTCTACTATCTTCTGTAGAGGCTTTTACAATAATGTTTTCACATTTTGTAAAGCAAGAAAAGAAAGAAGTGCAATGACAGTCAAGATTCAAGCAGGAATCAAACCACAGACTCACTGCTCGACGATATTTGTACCAACTCGACTGTACTTAATCAATAATTTGACTGAAAACCACCAGATGATGGCTCTGGTCCATGTAGGTGTCTGTGCTCATAAGAATGCAAACAACAACAGCGAGGCAACATGCACAATATCAGGGCTTAAGCACTGCTACACTTGAACTCATGTTTAGTTTAATTACATCTGTGCGTCCACTAGAGGGCACTGTTTCCTCCCTTGTGCGTAATTCACACACATGAGCAGAGACGAAACAATCTGGATTTGGATCTTCCTCAGAAAAAGGAGGATGCTGATGCTCGTTAGTGGTGAGTTTCATTAAGAGTGATCCAAACTGTATTCTGAATCCTGCCTTTGTAAAATAACATCCTTCATTTGCTAATTGTATAAAATTTTAGAAACATATTAACAGTGTTGAATTTATGTTATGGTTACAGCTTTCTTTAAATGCTATTACACCTTAGGCATTTAATCTCATCTCATCTCATCTTCTATACCTGCTTGTCCACACTTGGGTCGCAGGGGTCTGCTGGAGCCTATCCCAGCTGTCATTGGGCAGGAGGTGGGGTCCACCCTGGACAGGTTGCCAGCCAATCGCAGGGCTAACATAGAGACAGACAACCATTCACACTCCCACTCACACCTACGGTCAATTTAGTTTGATCAATTCACCTAACAAGTCTGTGGGAGTACCTGAAGAAAACCCACACATGCACATGGAGGACATGCAAACTCCACACAGAAAGGCCCGAGCTGAGATTTGAACCCGGAACCTTCTTGCTGTGAGGCACAAGTGCTAACCACTGCACCACCGTGCGGCCCCATAATGTGAAAAATAAAAAAGCAAAATAAATAAAGCCATGAAATACATTTAATATTATTTCCATAACTGATAAAATTCTGTGCTTTTATTAAAACTTCTGGCAGAGTAATATATTTTAGCATTTTGACATCCACTATAAATCATAATCTATCTATCTATCTATCTATCTATCTATCTATCTATCTATCTATCTATCTATCTATCTATCTAGTATTGATTTCTTTCTTCTTAAACCTGTATTTGACCCCCTAAACATGCGCAAAAACTCACCAAATTT
>OOFC01019646.1:0-14705 GCA_900323345.1 Pseudochromis fuscus
ACGGTGTTGCGAATCACCCCTAAAATGAAATCAGTTCTTTCTTTTCCCACTTCCAACATATCCTGAAAATTTCATCAAAATCCGTCCATAAGTTTTTGAGTTATCTTGAACACAGACAAACAGACAGACAGACGGATAAACGCCGGCAAAAACATAACCTCCTTGGCGGAGGTAACAACACAAATAAACTTCTCTGAAGCTTGAAAAGGCACTAAAGTAACTGACTTTTAACCAGCTTTGTATCATTACAACATCAGTAGAAAAATGTAAACAGTGTGTAAACAGTCCTGCACAAACTCTCTTCAGTCATTGGGCTCCCTTAAGCTAGCGTTAGCTGCAGCTGTAATGTCCCCAAAGCAGCAGTAGTAACAGGGCAGCAGCAGACTTACTGAAACACTGACACTGTGTCATTTGGTACTATCACTGTACCAAGTCCAGTTATCATCTCGTGGGTGAAACAACCTCACTGTTAATCAACATCGGGTCTGAAGCCTCTATTGGCGCTTTTCCGCTCGTACCTACTCGGCTTGACTCAGCTCGCCACGGCACGCCTCGGCTTTTGGAAGCAGTGTAGTCGAAGTATAAAACAAAAATAATATAGAAATTCTTCAGTACATGTATGGTACTTTCAGTTACCTTGTTGACCTCATTACACTGGTACAACAATTTGCTGTGCATGTGTTTAAAAGGAGTGCAGTGTTAACATGACTGTCACTTTGCCCTCTGCCTTAAGGCAAGAATCAGACCTCCAGTGTTCGCAGACGAGGCACATTTCCTAATACCAGCAGCAAAAAGCCCCTGCCACACATACACAAACACCTCCTCCATCCTTTCCGAAACAACCAAAGACACAACAGTTGCCCTGGAAATAACCAACAACAACAAAACAGCATCATCAAGAGAGGAGGAGGTCGGATGAGAACACACATGTCGGTGGTGTAAGCTGCCTCAACACTAAATCTTTCACTTGAAGTTTGAGAGGGGCTGGGTTCACCTCTGAGGGGTTTCACCCGGCCTGACGGTGAAAAGAAAGTCCCAGTAAAAGTGTAACTGTGCCCAATTTGACGCCCGTAAAAGTCTGCACGGTGCAGATGGATACGTTAATCGAGAGGCAAATTGCTGCGGTATTACGGTGGTATTACTGGAAGCAATTACCAATAGGCAAGTAGACTGCTGCGATCATACCATAAATCCAGAGGTAGTCATTACGCAGAGCGCGGCCTAATACCAGCCAGCGTATGTATCTCCTGTTAGATGAACTGAGCAGATTAGTTGGAAGCTGAACGGATACAGTGATGCTGCATTGTGTCCAAAAGAGTCCACGGCTATGTCATCCGCAGATAGTGGCGTTATCTAGACTGTGGGATAAAGGGGCTGGTGTGAATAGATGCATTGTGTTATTGTTTGGTAATCGGCTGAAGACGTCACCGCGTTCTGGCTCCTGTCTGCTTCGAGATTAAGACTTGTGAGACAAATAAGCCTGTGAGTTATAGACTAGATGACACTGTGCTATAATTGGAGTGTAATAAATAATCAGTCTTTTTTCCGCATGAGTGAACGTCAAGCTGCATCTCTGTGTGAGCTGCTGTATCTATGTATTTATCGCAAACACACAGGGAAACATCTGCAAAAGAAACTTTGAGCTCAAATGAGTGGATTGCTTGTACAAATCGACCCACCACAATATTTCATCTGTCATGTTCCCCTGCAACTTCTCCGTGTGCGCTCCTTGTCTGGGCATGTTTCTTTTTGATGGATTACTTTAATTTTTTTATCATATTGTTTTGAACTGTAGATGGCAGCCTTGATCCTGGCACGCTGTATATTTGTGTTGTACTTGTCAAGTTCTTGATAATCATTAAAAGAAAAAAAATCGAAATTGATTTTGAAATTTCCACCATGCATCATTAAATCAGGCTCTGCTGTGTGTACGGTGACGTCGTAATCTCTGCGATATTTGCGGTTAGAAAGTGAGTTAAAAGGAGGTTTGCACCAAAGTCTGTGATAAGACTTTCCACCGGCCTCAGAGCTGTGATGTTACCCTGTTCATGTGTGTCTCCATCTGACTCTGATCAAGGTTTTTTTTTTTTTTACTGCTGCACTCAGAGTTGTGAGGGCTTGGAGCCTATAACAGCCATATTTTTAGGGTTGGGGGTGGGAGGGGTTCAGATGGGGAGGGTGCCATTGAAAGCCGAGACATAATTATGAAATGTAAGTTGGAATATTGTTTTTATTACAAAGCCAAACAAATGTGTCTCTGTCGCGGATCACATCAAAAGATGTCTGTGTGGCTGCTAACCGCCGAGCGCAGGCATTGTGCTCGGGGCCTAATGAAACACAAATGGCGGCTGTGAGTGTGTGTGTGTGTGTGTGAGGGCAGCAGAAGTGTGAGGTCTGCGAGTGTCACTGTACGTGTTGCCATGCGCCCCTTTTTATCTACATGTCTGAGTATGTTGCTCGCACATGTGGGTCCCTGCGTGTGAGCGAGTGCAGCTCTCGCCTGTGCACCGAGAGCGGCGAGGCATCTGTCACATTCAGACTATTAATTAGAGCCCAGTGTTGTGCGGTTAGGCGTCGCCAGCGCTCATGAAAGAATGGAAAATTTCTGAATTATTTCACTTAGATGAGACGCAGCAGCTCGCAGATGAAACGCCACGGATTTGATGATGGAGAGTGTCTCCTCTCCACGTGTGGGGTAGCGCTTCAGATCACTAAACACATCTGTCAACGCAGCATCTCAGAAGGTGTACATTATGTTATTTGTGAAGCCAGTGCGCTAATTATGACTTCAGCTCTGTTTTTAGCCCCTTGAAGAGGAGCAAAGAGCCAGTCAGTCCGTCGCTATCTAAACAACATTAAATTACATGGAAACTTGGAGGGAACGGCGCACAAACACTTTATCTGTGCGCTCTGTTGCGCTGCTTTCTGGCTTTACTGTGACTGAGTGGAATTCCTCATCGCTCAGGCCTTTTGTTGGGATTGCATCGCTTGAATAGTTTCCATTTCTCTTCCCCCTCCTACTGCAGACCCATTTTTATTTATCTGCCATGTCTCATCGTTAGACAGGGGGAGCACGCATGGCTGCCCCGGTGCCCAGGGAGTGAAAATGTGACGGGCTGACAAACGGGCGAGTGTGGACAGACGTTTGTTGTGTCTAGACAGAAGCCTAGGAGCTCTGTCATGGTCTCAGGGTAAACTGGTCTCATGGGAGACGCACTGTAAACTTATCATGGTGGTATTGTGTGGGAGGCACGCTGCACCCTATTGTGAACGTGGAGCCTATGTGCTCATGTGTTTGACTAAGTAGAAGAAAAAAAATAAACCCACTTATACAAACCAATTCATTTATTTTTCTATCTCAGCGAGGAGTTGAGAATTTGTACTCTAACGCAGCCTAGTCCAGGTTTAAACTTAAAGTCTGGGTTACGTGAGGTATAATGGTTGATTTGACATTGGCTTGATTACAGTGTTTAAAGTGTAGTTAGGATGTGCTGCACTTTGAATTAACCGGTGTCGAAACAAGTGTAGCGTGTAATCTAGACCCTCCAAAATCCTTCCTTTCTAAATTTAACTGTTTCATCCTGTGCCTCCACTTGCAAACCAACCAATCAGTGCTCATTATTTAAAGGGGACATATTATACTGGTTTTCGGGTCTTATATAAGTCTTATACGCCTCAAAATCACTCGGCATCAGGTCTACTCAGGAGGAACTGTTTTTAGATGCCTGTCGCTTTAATGCGCTCCCCTCCGTTGGTCTGCACGGATGTAAGGACACCGCCACTGTAACCAGGAAGCCAGCACAACACGAGTAAACGGAAATGAGACGAATCCACTCCGCTGTGAGGCTGGCAGCCTGTGTAGCAAAATGTATGGGTTTTTACAACTAAAAACCAAGTTTTGGCTGCACTCATGTCACAGCCAAACTTCTGTTGTAATGGAGAAATCCAAGATGGCGGATCCTAGACTTCTGATGCTGTGGGAGACCATGTGGGATACTCTGCAGGGATTGGCTAATGCAATGTCTGTCAGACCCTGTCACACGCCGTCTGTGATATTGTTACATCACAATACATCAGAATCCAGAACAGCTAATTTTACTCCAGGTATTTCTCTTGAAGGAGCTCACACAACAATGAGATGGTTTTAAAATCTCACAGTCAGTGGACTTGGAGGCAGCCACATACCAAACAGTCCATATAAAAGACTTTTATTTTCTTTGAGACTTTGATTTTCCAAAATATGTCCCCTTTAACATTAGACTTAAAAAAAGTCTTCACTATGTAATATATGTTTCTGTTGCTATGAAACCATAAAAGTCTATTTTCTTGACTATTAAACCATTATTCAGTATTTTAGTCAGGATACAGTGTGAGCATATGCTTCAGAATACTTATGTGCATATGAAAGGAGCCATTAATAATGTTTACACCTACATTCATCACTTTAGCACTCCATTTACAGGCCTTCCTCAGAGATACCGTGGTGTCAACACAGACATTTGTCACCTCTCCCTCCCCAGTAGAAAGTTCACAGTTGGATTTTTGCCTCAGGGCTGACTGGCTGAGATTCAAACTGCTGTTGCACAGATGAAAGTTTTCACCCTCTCATAAACCCGGGGCCTAAAGGCTCGGCCACAGAGCAGCAACAGCGGGGGCAGTTTTGGGCTTGAAGCTGCGTTTGTGTTACGGCCTTTTGCATTTACCTTTATCCACATACACACACTCATAATGCATTCAAAAAACCCTCCTCCATTTCCATTTGCAGCTGTATCTCTTGAAATTGTTGGCAAATGCAGTCCTCTTTCCTGCTGTCAGGCCAAGAGGAGCCTCGGCGAAGCATACAAGAGAAACAACTGCCTAGGAACAAAATGTTGTGACTCATTTCTAAATGTTTCAGCTTCTGTTACATTTCATTCGGGCACAGACTAATCTGTTTTCTGTACAGGATGCACTCCAGCAAAAAGCGTTTGTATACTTCAGTGACCTTTAAGTGTCTGAGTATTCTCCTCTCTCAGACGTTGAGGTCTTTCTCATTGTGTCATATTATCCTGACCGGGAAGAAACAAGCTGTAAAGACAAAGCAGGAGTTGAGGTGGCGAGCAGCTGTGCACACTCGGGTCATTTTCTTTTTCAGGGTCAGGGGTGGGTGCTGTTATTCTTTTGGTATTTCATAAAAGCTGCAGTCTCACAAGTGAATGTTTCCAAGTGTCAAGTAATGATTTGTATCACAGGCTATGACCCAAAGAAAATCCGGCATGCCACATTAGTCACTCGCCAAAAGGAGGGATAATAGTTAGGAGGGAAAGAAGTGGGAATGAATGAGCAGAAAATAGGAAAAGGGTGAAGGCCCAAAATTGAGCAGTTCCCACGACCAGAAAATTGCCCAAATCGCTGGTGGCTGTCTCTGTCCCCACCCGTCCAATGCATCCCATGATGAATGGGACATTTAATATTGCTCTGCTTTAGGGTATTACTGGAATGCAGTCTATCTGTTCTTCTCAAAACACTGAAACACCACTTGTTCTCTGGCTCCCCGGATACAAGAGACACGGCTGATGTCAAAGATCAAAATGTAAAAAAAACCCAACAAAAAACAGTATCATTTTTAGCTGTAGATCGTAATATAGTAAAATGTAGTTCATGATCAGATTTGTCATTTTGTTAAGTTGATGCAAGATTGTCTCCAATACACCTCTTGTGAAAAAATGCTTTCAGTGACACCAGGATGATCAATTACTGGTGATCATTTCTTGGAACATGCTTACTCTGATTATTGACAAGCTTGTACCTGCACCCACTGCCATTTCTAACTAGATATTTACATGAGATCAGTCAGTCAGTCAGTCATCTTCAATACCTGCTTTCTCCACACTTGGGTGGACGCAGGGGTCTGCTGGAGCCTATCCCAGCTCTCATTGGGCAGGAGGTGGGGTACACCCTGGACAAGCATGTCTTTAGACTGTGAGAGGAAACCCACGCATGCACAGGTAGGACATGCAAACTCCACACAGAAAGGCCCGAGATTTGAACCCCTCACCTTCTTGCACCACTGCACCTACATGAGATAATTTGATGAATATTGTTGAGTTTTGTTCTCATCTGTAAACAATAGTAAGCATCTGTAGCATCGTGAGCAGTGAGGCAGTAGCGGTACCGTGTGATCACCTTCATCGTCTGAAGACCAGGACCCCAAGTTCCCCTGAGATAACTTGGAAACTATAGAGTCACACTTCTACCATGGGTGTAGCCTTAAATGCTGTCTGCACATGTGTCTGTTCTTATTATTTTTGCGTGTTCATTGTGGTTTGTTACATAAGAAAACTAAAAATCTGTGAACTCAGTACAGAGTGTAGCATAGCATTAGATTCCCAGGTACGTTCAGCTGTCTCGTCAGACAGAAGACAGGAGACAGATGAGATTTCCTGGCTCTGCGCCACGCTGATGGATGGAGGGCGAGAGTTCTCATGAGCAAGTGTCACCCAATCTAATCCAGGTGATTAGTCCTGCTTTCTCCTCTTTCAAGGTGTGAGGCCTGTTTTTTTCTCCCCAAACCAGGGGGCAGGTAACGCGATCCCGAAGTGAAAAGTATCAATGTTGGTTTCAAATACCTAGACACACACATACGCCGAGAGTCAGGCACGTACTGTATAAGAGTAGAAACAATGGCACACTATATGTCCTGAAGGTGACCCTCCTCCCACACCCAGACTTATTGGCCAAGCTCTTGAATTCTTCTGGTTTGGGAAGAATGGGACAAATATTGTTATGGTGACCATTTCAAAATGTTGACTCAACATTAAACAACATTTTAAAAGGTTGACCGCCACAAGTAAGAGTCCAAAACACTCGGAAAGAAGTGTAACATGGAAAGTACTGCATTATGTTTTATCTCTTGAGGATGCATTCAAAACCAAAATGGTCTGGCTGATTCGGAGTCTCCCCTTTGATCCTTGGCTTTATTAATGACCCGTAACAAGTCTCCGCTTTGCTACAGTAAACATGGATTTAATATTATTTTACTAACTGCTGTTCATTCATAAATCTTTTTCTTGGTTTGATTTATGCTTTCTTTCTCTGTGGTGCTGGTACTGTGTATAATTCCCATGAAGCTCGTCCATACACAAGTGGTTTCCTCGAACTGATGAATTTATTCTGTCTCAAAGACCTTCATCATGTCCTCTTATTCAGAAGAGTTTGTAAGTTTGTTGTTCAGACATAAAACAAAATAAAACAGGTTGGTTTTTACTTTAGTCTTGACTAGGGTTGACAAAATTCCGGGAATTTTCAAAGTTGGAAACTTTCCATGGGAATTAACGGGAATTTATGGGAATAAATGGGAATTTATGGGAAAATATATTGTAGCATAATCTTGGCTAAAACAACCAGATTTAATGCACTCCTCAATCGTTTCTGTAACCAGACAAGAATTTATACATCAATTGTAAAATATTTTGAAGACAATCCCAGTTGTTTAGCCAACTGTAATTCTGTTCATGCTATTGCAGAGTGTTTTTACAATCTTTTTTTTATTTTTATATGATACAGTTTGCTTAAATTACCCCCAGTTTCCAGTTAATTCCCATAAATTCCCAATAACTTCCATAAATTCCCAATAATTCAGATAAATTCCCATAATGCCCAGAGAAAGTTTCCAATTTGGAATATTTCCAAAATTCCCCAGTTTCCCATGGAAAGTTTCAGGAAAATTTCCGCCCCTTTGCAACCTAGTCTTGACAGTTGATCGCTGAAACTGTCAAGACTAAGGTAAAAAAAACAAGAAACAACAACACGTTTTACTTTGCTTTATGTCTGAACAAAGAATTTAAAAACTCTGATGAATTTATTGTAATTCGACACCTTGAAAACTAAAGAAAAACACACAGACAAAATACAATCAAGTCTTGAGAAAAATAAAGACAAGTTTTGACATTTGTAAACGTATTAAAAAACAAAATTGCGAATGAATTATGCTTCTTCTCAGCTACTTTTAGCTCCTTTCTCTTGCTAAAAGTTCAGGTTTAATTGATGCTAATCTTGCAGCATTGCTTGTATCTGGCTTCTTCTTGGAGTTGCCCTTTCACACTTGACTACAGCGCCATCTGAAGGTGGCATGTAGAACTACACACAATAGAACAAACAGTACAAGCGATATAAAACATATACATGAGGCATAAAATAAAATGTGGCAGTTACACTGTGTCTCCTAGAGAAATCATGCTCCTTGGTCTTGATGTTGAAAATGCAGCACCGTGATATGATAGCTGATGATCCTGTTCAGACTTGACCCACGTCCAAACGTCAAACTTTTAAATCGCTCCATGTGGACGGCATTTCAGCTCATCGGGAACAGATGTATTTGGAGATAAAGCAGATACCTCGAGAGGAGAGGGAGGGAGGTAAAAAATGAAGTTTATTTAACGTGGAAATTTGAAAGTAATTGAAAAGACCCTCTGCACCTGTTCACTGCGTGTGTTTGCGAGTCTGTGTTTAAATGTAGCAGAGACAAACAGGCGGAGGAAGAGGAGGGTATGAACGTTTCTGGCTTGATACATATGGACTTCTTTAGAGTGTCTACGTGTGTGTGCTGCACGGTCGAGACGCTGAGAGATCAGACAAAACTTTCCAGCTCTTCATCTCACTCGGTTTTTCCTCGTCGACCACATTGTTCTCCGTCCCCTTCACCCTCGGCCTCGTGCGCCTTCCTGTTTCTGTGCCGACAAGATGTGGTGGTGTCATCGAGGCTTTTGTGTTAATGATGAGCAGTCGTAAACGTCCAAATCTGTGTGTTTTTGTGTGTGTGCGTGCGAAGGAGCGCAGCAGTAGGGCCGGGGTGAGGTTGTTTATTTACTGTGTTGTGCTTGGTTGCTCCTTTGGCTTTTAGCAGACTGTCATCACGGGGCATCTTATTGACAAGGGAGAGCCCAAAGGATGATTAATGACTGTCCTTTCTGTCTTTTGTTTTCTCCCTGTTTCCCTTTCTTTTCCCTTTCTCTCTCCTGTGTGTCTCTGCGTCTGTGTCCCTCCCTCTGCCCTCAGAGGACCTGGATGACCTGCGGATGGAGGGCGTGACGGGCCTGGCTCCATCCGGCAGCAAGTTCAGCCAGGGGCGGAGCTCCTATCAGCCTGAACCACAGGCCAAAGTTACACTCAACATCTGCTCGAGGTGTGCCAGGTAAATGTTTTCATCTTCTCTTCTCTCTGGTGTAATAGGGAGTATTTTATCTGCAGCTCACTTCTTAAGACTTTATGGAAAAATTTCACATTTTGAAAAAATACCAGTATTTGTAAATCCATCAATACCAGTCTCATAGCTGGATGCTTAGCTAACCCTTACACACGGTTCATATTTGATGCCTTCACAGTATGGTTCAGGTCATAATAAGTGTCTATATCTAACATTTACTTCAGATCAATGAATGTATCAATAGCCTATCTGACAATAATGAATGGATGGTTAGTCCTTAATGTATGTCTCAGAGAGCAGTGACAGTGTCCTTTCTCTATACAGTCTGTCCCGCTGTCCCATAATAATACTTACAGTCATGACATGTACAGTTTCACAGTTTCACGAATCAGTAAAACCAATATTTTGATCTTGATTTGACCCACACTGGTGGAACTAAAATCCTATTTAATACATAATGGTCAAATTTGAACTGAAACAGCCTTATGGCGCATTTACACTGGTACCTACTCGCTTCGCTTCGCCTCGGATCGCTCGGGATCGGCCCCCCTCGGTTGCATTTACATTGCTGAGGATAGTCCTTCCCCCGTGTAGCTGGCCGTCATTTGTGACGTCAACTTTTATGCGATTCTTTCGTTTCTGACCACCCCGTCCAGCTCCCACTGAATTTTCTCATCGGCAACTAATGACAGAAAGGTTTGCACCTCGTCCTGAGTCCATGGGGCAGGATTTCTAACAGCTGCCATTTCTCTTCCGCATTTAAAAATGGAGTGTTAGCGGGGACAGATTACGTGTTTTGACACAGTTATGATGCAACAACGCAGTGACGATTCCGACCAATAAGATTTTAGTACCTGCTCTGACCTGACCGGGTCCTTTTTTTGGAACCGCAGGAGAGGAGGAACGAAAAGTTGTACCAGGTACCAAGTTCTAGGCACTTTTTAGTGTAAATGCGCCGTATGTGTACAAAATTTGTAGTACCTGTGCAGCAGTATGCAATTTTTAACTATTTATTATTTTTGTGTACCTTGAGTCACTTCATGAAAAGTCATCAAATTTCAAGCTGAAAAAATGACATTTAGAGGATTTTTACGGCTGTCAAATGTCAAATTTGACCCTAATTCTTTGTAAGGGTTAAGTTATTGTGACCAAGAAATAGTTCAGCTTATGTAAAAAAAAAATTCTGTTGTTGTTGAAAGTTAGACCAACGTCCCTGTCAGACTCACAGCAAGAAATCCAAAATTGTATACAACTGTCTAAATGACATCAGTTTAAATACCTATTCTTTGCAGTTCAGTCATGGCAGCACTGCAGTGATTTTCCTGGGTCATGACTCCTCACCGTGCCCCGCCCTCCATTTCCCCCTCTCTCTGCGTCTGTATCCGAGGTAGCACAGAGTGATATCATATCTTAAGTCCATTCCAGTGTTGCTTGTTTTCACAAATCAGCTCTAGCGTGGATAATCTTCTCCATTATCACCCTTTCTTTCTTTATCACTGTTTTTCTCTTCTGACACATTTCCTGTTTCCCCCACCGTCCACAGCATCGGTCTGGTTGCTCGGATTTCTGAGCTGTGGACGTGATACCGTGGGCAAGTGTGGGCAGAACTCTTCCTTGATGCCAGTCAAAGATAAACGGGTATCTTCTTGATGAGACGCCATGCACACGTCTGCCTGCACTGTTTGGAGTTTGGAATTTGTTTGTTTCCTACTCTTCTTTCATTCATGCTGCTTTATCAGATTCATTCCTCGCACAGAGGCTGCGGGACGTGTCAGAGGTTGTGCAGCCAGATGAATGGTTATCGCTGGATTTTTGTTGGCAGTTTATTGACTGCATGTTTTCAAATAAATTGTTTATACCTTGTGTCCCATGCTTGAATCAGCGGCAGTGCAAAACAGCATCTGTATCTGGATTCATTTTTGGCTCTGGTGATGATTTTTTTCCTTCATGACTGAAATGTCAGACATCTGTTCTCCTCCGCTGTCTTCCTCTCTCCTTTTGGCTCAGGCCAAATTCTTGCTACGTCCTCTTTAACCTGACCACCAAATCTTTCCCAAGTTTTACTGGCGAAGGCGTCGTGGTCTTTCATAGTCATTTTTGGGTAGTGAAACGGCCATAAACAGATCAGTAAGCTGGAAAAGTGTTGCACGCATGGTTTGACTTTTGTGCTGTTCTGAAAACACAGAATTCAGAAATCGAGGTGGTGCAGGAGTTCATGTGTGCACAGACGCTCCTGTCCACTGGGTCCACACATAAAACATGTGCATGCAGGTCTTTGCAGGCCTACAGAGGACAGTGGAGGCAGAGGTCAGGGGCTGTGTGCATTAGCGCTCTGTGTTGATGGGATTCCCAGAAACCTTTCGAACATCGTCTTTAAACTGTGCCCCTCTGAAAACTAACACATGTGCCGATGCCCCCTGTGCACCTCACCAGCACAGTGCTACTGTACAGATGTGGCCGTACATTGACGTTTGTGACTTAGTATAAGTACAAAAAAAAACAACCGAGTGGAGTCTTTCTAATGTTATATAACTCTCACAAAGATAGTAGAAGGTTTCTTGGCTCTGCACAGAACTGTGAACACTGGCCCAAGTCGGACAAGCATTCCTCACATACCCGTCACCCCTCAGGCAAACACATTACAATACTGGTCCTGTGAGCTCTTACAGGCCAGCGAGGTCCATCATTATGCGCTCTTCTTGCACTTTGTCCAAAAACATGTACAGTGTGTTCACTCCATCGAGCTGCTTAAGCAAACGCGACCGGACCGCTTGGCTCCATCGCCCAAAGTCAAGAAAAGGTGACGCTTACTTTCACACCCACAGCGTGAAGGCGACAACTCTGTTCCTCGTCCACAAGGTTGGATTCATTTCCAGAGGCACTTTTGAACTTTACTGTGCCGACTACAACGATATAACATCATCACAAAAATAGTTGAAATGGTGATTTCTATGTCAAACGTGCTTTTTTGGACACCGTACTTAGGAGACATTGCTTGTTAGTGTGACTTTTCTCTTTGAACTGACTGACCCCATGTTGAAACTGATCCCAGCCTCTTCAGTCCTGTCCTAGTCCTTCCCTTTGGTTAGACACTGTCCACCACCTCACCGTACTCATCCTGCATGTGTGGCTTCCTAACCAGCCGATCAGGAAACACGCAGCTTCCTCTGGCTCTCCGCTGGTTGGTTGAAGTGCAAAGTGCTGTGTGGCCTGTGTGTTGTGGCCGTGTCTCTGCCTTTTGGGCTAAAGCTGTGGTCACAACAACATTTCATCCACCTCTCTCTCTCATGCACCCAGTCGCTTTGTTTTAACGCCGCTGTGCAAACGCATCCCAGATCTGGGGCGTACTTTGCAGAAGCTGGCAGCGTGGTCTCAGGATAGACCTCCACAGGCTCCTATTGGGCTTGTACTTCTCATTAAATTAATTGCTTTCATATCAGGAATGTACTACGAGAATTGTGGCAATGAGGAGCTTTTGTTCGGAGAATGTGAAGGCCATTTGATTGCCATCTTGGGTACTTTTAATAGTCTTATAAAGACATTAAAAAGAAGGGGAGATAATGAGAGGGAGGTCTACAGAGTGAAAGAAGCAGAATACATTTAAAAAGAGGTAGAAACTAAAAGACTTCTATAACTGGGGGTGCAGCTACTCTGTAAAGGCGATTACTTCCTGTTTGTCTTCAGCCGATTATTGCACCGATGACATGAAAATTGCACAACCCCAAAGAAGTGTGTAATTACAGTTCATCTGCAGGAAGATTTACAATGATTCAAATTATGCTTTAGAAAATAAATGTGTTTAATTCCATACTTAAGTGTTAGAGAGTAAATGCACCGATTCATCTTTATCTTCTCACTGACAAAGCAGTACAGTCACTCTTTTAATCTCTTTTCATTTTTAATCTTGTCGTACCTTAAGTAGAGTATTAGGGCCACCCAGAAAAAATTTTTTAGAGAAGGTCGATTTTTTTTTCATCATGCACTTCGAGAAAAAAGTAGAAATGTCGAGAATAAAGTCGAAATATCAAGAATGAAGTTGAAATTCAATGTCGAGAAAAAAGTCGAAATATGATGTCGAGAATAATGTCGAAATGTCGAGAATGCGACACAACGCGACAATTTTGACTTTATCCTTGATTTTATATTTAGACTTTTTTCTTGACATTTTGACTTTTTTCTCTACATTTCGATTTTTTCTCGACATTTTGACTTTTTTCTTGACATTTCGACTTTTTTCTCGAAGTGCCTGATGAAAAAAAATCTACCTTCTCTAATTTGTTTTTCTCTAGGTGGCCCTAATACTCAGATAAAAACAGATATCATGAACAAAAAAAAGGTATAGGGGCTTTGATGAAGAGCTGGATGATTTTAGCTGCTCACTGTGTCTGAATTTGCGTTACAACTCTGCAGAGTGACAAACTGACCCCTTCATTTCTTCTTTCTATCCCAGATGTTTCCACAGAGATTACAAAGTCACTAAACATTTCCTCTTTGTCTCATCACCTCAGCCTGATAGAGACGTGCTTGTCCTTTTGTTATCTTCAGTTTCCAAACGTGCGTTGCCGTGTTGTGGCTGAAAAATGCTGATTTCCGAGATTGTTATTACATACTGTCTTACCGAGGTGTGTGTGTGTGTTGTGTGTTGTTTCTAGGTTGCAGGGAGACACTCTATCAGACAGCAGATCTGAAGAGGAGCGCAGGCCTCACATATCTGAACAAGCTGTACCTGACATCTCCTGTGAGCTGTGTTCAAACTTTTTTTTTTTTTTTTGTACATTTTGGTGGTCTTAAACTCAGCCTAATCCTTCCTCCTCTTCTTCTTTTTCTTGTTTGTGTGTACTGTCTGGAGCAGCGCCATTGCCTGGGGTGGACACGGTGGCGGGACGACTGCAGGAATGCGAGGCCTTATCTCAAGTGTCAGGCTCTGTAAGTGTCCTCCCTACATCCATCACCGAACAATTAAGATCACTTTACAGCCATCAATTACCACGTCGCTCTCTCCTCCTCGGCCTCTATTGTCTGAGAGCGAGCGAAAACCACCTCAAGCTTCTTGTTAACAGAGCAAGACCCAAGCTAAACCCATCCATCTTTATGTGGGCATTTTCAGCTTACACAACAGTGGGTAGTGCTAAACCAGTGATACCCCAATTAGAAGTTTCCCCTATATCACTTTGCTTACCTCTCAGGGCACTTGTGTGCAATCTGAAAGGCATAAAGGAGAAGAATATCTCGTGGCGCAACAATTGATGCTGGTGTTTTATACAATGGATCTAAATATTTATGGGTTATAGGAGTAGACAAAGTTTTTCTTAATAGGAGGATTGCGTGATAAACCTCACATGCTTCAGGGAAGGAATCTATAGTGGGGCTAATGTGGCGCACACCAGACTCAGACAAAGGCAGACACTCACATGCTGTTAATAAAGCGCTGGGCTAAGACGCCGGTACCTTTGTATAATTACCCCGCAAAAAAAAAAAAAAAAAGCCAATACCTTTTTTTTTTATAATTGCCCGATCTAAG
>OOFC01019648.1:0-10124 GCA_900323345.1 Pseudochromis fuscus
GGAGTAGGTGGGCGGGTAGAGAGGAGGCGGGTGTCACGGACAGAGAGAGAGAGAGAGAGAGAGAGAGAGGGAGGGAGGGAATAGGAGGCTGCTCGCTCGCTCGCTGGTTCGCTCGCCGGAGCTGTTGACTGGCTGTTCAAGTGTGTGATCGTGAGTGCTTCTCCAGCATCTCTGCGAAAGGAAAGGAGGGAAAAAAAAAAAGGAGGACATTGCTTTTTTAGCCACTGATTTCCTTTTGGTTTTGTTTTTTCGTCTTGTTCCTAAAGTGCCACATCGAGGCTCCCTCAGGAAAACAGCAGAACTTGTCTTGAAGCTCGTTCCTGGGATTGTGAAGAGGACCCAGGGAAAGACAGCGTGCTGCCAGGTAAGACATGAAAACACACACACAGCGTGGGGATGCTGGTAGTGGTGGTTGTAGAGAGAATAATGCGTGACATGCCTGGTTGGAAATGGCTGTTTTTCTTTGTTTTATGTGCGTGTGTGTGTGTATGTGTGTGTGTCAGCAAACATGGCTCACAGGACACTGTACTGTAATTGTGAATGCATGAGTCAGGTCGTGTATAGGAGGAGAAGGGCGATGAGGAGGAGGAGGTGCAGTTTCTTTTGGGCAGCAGCTCATCCAGGGTGACAGATGTCAGAGTGTGTCAGATTTACAACGACAGGGAAGGAAAACGGAATTTTTTTATTTATTTCTGAGATGAGATCAGATCATGGAGGAAGAGCAGGAAGACTTCTGATACACTCATGAAGTCAGGATTATTAGTTTGCGAGTGATCTAATTGGTGTACATGTTTAAGTGGCTGCATGTGGCTTTTTAGCGGCTGATGGGATCGGTGACATTACAGAGAGGTGGGGGTTAAGCAGACTCCCACAGGGGGTTCGGCCGAGCCCCAGATCAGATCTCCTGAGCTGCTCCTCGGACAGATCATCGCCCTGCAAAAACAAAGAACAGACGTATTGAGCAGTTGTATCTGGTGTGTATCTACTGCTGTGGCTTTCTAACCCCGGCCTCGCTTTCTTTGTCATTTAATGAGAAGTTATACTGTAATCAAATCCCCACGCTGCCTTCCCTGCTGTTTGTCATTTCCCCTTTGTCGTCCCTTATCTCCTCCTCTCTCTCTCACTCTCTCTCTCTCTGGCCTCATTATCCCAGAACTGAAATGAAGTAGTCGATCTCCCTTCCCTCCATCTCTCCATCCATCCATCCATCCATGCATGCTGAGGTACAGTAGACTATTAAACAAAGACAGGCTATAAGGGCCAGAGGCTGAACAAAGCTCCCCTGTCTCGTACTGACATTTGCACTTGTATTTTTTCTCTCATTTAGAAACATGAAAGAGGTGGAGGTGGGTAGATTGTGGAGCTTCAAATAGCTCCTGTCTTATTTGTCTAGTTGAAGTACAACCAGCCCAACACACACTAACACAACTCCACTGTCTCCTCAGTTCAGTTGGATTTCAGCTCTATTCTCCACCATCTTCCCAAACCTTTATTCTCCGACGAGGTCCAATAAATCCTATTCTTCACGTCCACAGTCCCTTTGTGACTCGTTGGAAAATGGATTTGTACGTCCAATAGTGGACCTGAGAAATCTTCTTGCTGCTCATATTCATCCCTTTGTTACTGTTGGATTTCTGTGGAAAATCAGGAGTAATTTATGGAAGCTATTTAAAATGATTAATTCTCTTTGAGGAGAATTGAATCCCTTTTTATTTCTGGGGGGGGATTGCGCCCGCTGGCATTGTCATGTGATCCCCACAACTCTGTGTGTGTGTGTGTGTCCATGTTGAGTGATGTGTATCCAGCTGTGAGGTCTCCCTTTGCATCAATAGTTAATGAAGTCTCGGGCACTCATCCACGCAGTGTTTTCGTTTATTTAACGCCTGTTCAGCCTTGAATGACATACTGCACTGTAGCTTTTTTTTTTTCTTTTAAGCTTGAACACAGCTCCAGCTTGAGTTCACTGACCTTCACACAACCTTGGAGTGTGGCAGTGGTTGTGTCGGGTGAGTTATTAAAGGATGGCAACATGTGTGAGTCATGGCTTCACTTGTAAATCCCTGAAAACAAAGAGATAAGAGCGCAAAAGTGTATTAGAGGATGTTGGGTTTTTTTTTTTTCTTTATAGGCGGGGTGAGCAATGTTTATCTAAATGGCTTTTCTGTTTGTGGGTGTTGGTGTGTGTGAGACTTCTGAGCGGATCACCCCATCAGCGGACGCTCCAGCTTTCCTGCCCAGAGCGGCAGGCAGCTCCTTTCGGTCCACTGGATGCAGTCCGCTCTCTCCGTGACTCATTGCCTCGTCCGCTCTGATTGGCTGGCTTTTCAACTCCGGGGGGAGAAAGACAGGATAGAGTGAGAGGGGTTTGGCCTCTCATGAGCAGGGGATCAGCCGTTCTTTTCACACAACATCCCACCGGATGCACATTCACAATGTGTCAACGTGAATCTTTAAAACCACAGGCAGGAGTGTAGAAAACAACAAGAAACGCTTGGTAAAAAGCCGCATGTCTGCTGTCAACTCTCTCGTGTCACACGTTCAGCCGGCTGCCTAAAACACAAGGTAAAGATTACTGAGATCTTTTCATATTCAATTTACCCACAATCTCGTTTTGCATCCATCTGAGGGATGTATTCAGGCTTCCAGCCCCCCTCCTCATCTCTTTGTAGATGACGCTGTCACATGTGACAGCTCTGAAGCAAACAGGGCGTGGAGCTCCCTGCCTGCTGAGACTCTGGCTTGTTTGCTGCTTACAGACAGTCCCAGCTGAGACGGGGTCCAAACCAATCCAACCAACCAACCAGCCAGGAAACAAAATTCTTATTTTGGTTTTCTCTGTGGGCTGTGTCCATGTAGTGCAGATTCAGGACCATGGACAGTGGTCGTGCAGCGTGTAGAAGAGGTGGCAGCAAGAAGGACATTTCAGCACCACCTCCTGTGGACAGTTCCAAAAATCCACACACTGGATTTTGCTCAAATTGTGATCAGTGACGTTTATTAACCTCGACTGCAGAGGGTAACAGGCCTCTGTTTGAGGCTCTATTAGAAGCCAGATCAAATGCAGAATTAGAAATAGTCATATGTCAGTACTATGCCTCAATTGGATCAAACCAATGAACCAACCTCTAATGTTCCAGTGCACAGAATCCATGTATTTCTTAACAGAGCTTCGATTTTGAAATATTTAAAGGTTTATTAGCGTCATATATGTGATTTATTCCCTGATTTTCCCCCTGCCTCTATTTGGGATCTGACCTACTGTTCTGATTTTGACCATTGGTTCATATCGACCATGGCCCCGGACATTATTAGAGACCCACTCATTTTTATTAAAGGAAAAAGATGCTCATTATAAATTGCAGCAATGCTTTATACACAAGGAAATTAGTGGGTTCATTGCATCATAGGAATAGGGTTTCATGGGTGTCGTACAGAGAGAAGCAATAAATAAATATAATTCATATTTCAAAATGTCTTTTTGGCTCCTGTGACAAACCTTTTCTTTGTTGGCAACATAATCAGTGTAACATGTACAAAAAAGGAGCTTTTAGAGTAAAAAATAACTCGGGGTGCTACGAGCTGACAACATCAGGATATTTCCATGTATGTACAGATTATTCACCTGGTGATTGGATAAAAATACCTCGGGGGTGGATGACAAGTTTTACATTTCGGAGAAAAGAAGAAGAAAACAGTCCGTGAGCAGCAGCGGGGTTTGAATATTAACTAACCTTAATCTAATTGTGTTTATGAGCGAACGCTGGATGTCCGCAGGTGACACTTGCCTCAGCGCTACACCAGGTGGCCTGGTTAAAAATGACTACACCACTTTTGTATGTGCTTCTTTACCACAGTGCATGTAATTCATTGGAGCATTAAATCCTTCGCTGGGTTGTAGTGACACTTATTCCCAAAGCTTCGTATCTTTATGTCCTTTTAATGCTCGGTAAACACGTTTGTCAATAAACAAACAAAAAACCAGATTAAGGTTTGAGGGTCAGTCCATCATGACTGAAAATCCGTACAACACAGATTATATTACCTTATCTCCAAAAGCTTTCCCTGACACAGCTTTGGTTTGATTGGCTTTATCGACAACATCCATATATATGTAGATTTCTTTCCATTATCGTCTCAGAGGTTTAAGGCAGAACCAACCAAAGAACCAGAGTCTCCAGAAACTCTCCAGACACATGACAATTACCACAACCTGCACACTTCGTCTTGACATTTCACATGCAGGCTCCTGACCTTCCTGCTCACGCTCGCTCTGATTTCTTCCTCCTTGGGGAAAAGTGGATGTAATTGTTTGTATATAAGTATATTTGATTAAAATTGGCACCTCTGTTCAATAGAACTTCCACTTCTAAAGGTAAATTGAGCAGTTGTTCCTTGATGATGTTGCTGTGTATTGTATTGTTGCGTTGGTGTCATCCCCAAGAAAAACACCCCTGCAACATGCTTCACTGCGCTCTACAAGCCGCTGTGATTAATCTGCTTTGGCTGTGATGAATGCGATGTATGAGTCAGTTATGGCCTCATCGATCCATTTTAATGCACGGTTTTACTACGGATAAATCACCAGTTAGATTTATTGTATAATCTAAAAGAGATTACACTCATTGATGCATTAAGATTTTATATAGAAGTGGATGCTGTGTATATGTGGCTGGTTGTAAATCAGCTGGTTTCATTAATTAATGAGTCGTTATTTTACATCTTCTGTGTGTTAGGAGTGAGGGTGTGAAATCAGACATGAGTTATTTCTGTTGGATGAAAGCTGGACTGTCTAATCTGTGGTGGTGGTGGTGGTGGAGTTTATCCACCCGTAGCTGCACTGATGCTCTGCAGAAGGTGGTGTAAGGGATAAGAGCCGCCTCCTCTCTTCATGCTTCATACATGTCCACGCAGATATGCATACGTGGGCTCGGCGTGACATCGATTTTGCGCCCTGTTGCATGTCCTCCGAAGACCAGAGGATAGCGAGCGTCCACCCGCCCACGCCCCCCGCTGACAGAAACAATAAAAGCTGCACAAGTCTTGCCCTCAGGCCTCTGTTATCACCAGTGGACAGCAAACCAGCCGTCACTCCTCTGCCTCTCTCTTTTTTCCTCTCTTGTCTTCTCATACACATGTCCTCTAATTGAGAAAGCTAATAACTAACCAGGGTCATTTGTATATGTATCCATTAGCATAATTGAATAGGCATGAGTTAAGTGTTTTCCACTGGTGTGTTAATAACACGGTCCGGAAGCACAACTGTGTGTTTGTTGGACTCGACGCTGTCATGAGCTGGGAGGCATCCATCCGTGCGTTCGGTCGCCTCCCCCGTGCCCCACCTTTGCTTTTTTTTTTTTTTTTTATCCCTGTAGCCAAATGTCAACGCCATGAAATGTGTTCTCTCTCCTCTGAAATGTCCTTGTCCAGGATCGTGTCGCAGTGTAAAAACAGGCAGGAGGGCTCATTTTCACACGTGTGTCGGGATCAGACACTACAGTTAATTTTCAAGTGTGAGACTGTGGGGAGTGTGGGTTTACCCTCCGACCCCACTGCTTCCTCTTCAGTCCACATCCCCTCTGTAAACCCGGGAAAACACTGATGGCAGGAGGTGGAGCACGTGAAGAGAGAGTTGATGTGAACTGGGCTTAAAGTGAAGAAAAGTGAAGAGTTGCGGTGGGGGATGGAGGCAGGATATATATTTTCCATCTGGGTACGCTGCAGCTGTCGTCCTTGTCTCTGCGCTGTGTAAATCAGCTCGCTGTCGCTGCGATCTGAGTGGGAAAGAAGAGCTGCTTTTTTTTTTTATCACTGATCTCTGACTCTACAGAAAGCTGCATATTCACCAGAGACCTCTGTTTACAGAGAGGGAAAAGGGGCAAAGCTTGACAGCACCGAGAAACTGGATGTCTTTTCTTTTCTTTTTTTCAGAGCTTGGGTTACTGAACGGTTAAAGGAAAATAACTCGAGAAGCTCACCTCAAACATACTTAATTGTTGCATAGCAACAACCCACTGGTTTCAGTAGTTAAAGCACCGAGCAAAGGCTGGTGTGTTGTTTGACAGAATGTGAAATAAAATGTGAGAGAAAATATCCCCCATCACTTTCAATAAAGGTTTATTTAAAAATAAAAGTAGGAAGATGTATAGCTCTGAAATTGAAAATGATCCAACCTGCTGATGGTTTTACATCACCTAGGTTTTTCTTCTTTGATCTGTGAGTTTTAAAAGCTCAAGTTACTGAAGCGACAGTGTGTGAGGTGATCATCAGCAAAGATCAGGGATATTGATGTAATCAGAGCAAATCAGAGCAGAGTGCAAATGTACTTTATTCAGAGTGAATCCTGAACTGTTACTCTGTGATCACTCATGAAAGGAAGTTAAATTCAAAAATCCTCATTTCCTTCAGTTATGCAATACTCAAGTATTCTAATGTCATCAGCTCAGGTTCATTCTTGTTACCAGTGATCTGCTCGTCCATCTGGAAATAAACATAATTAAGTAGATAATAGACTTCAAAAAGAGGAAGACTTTGGGGCGTGGTCAATTTGATCGACAGGTCTGATCTGCAGCTTTGAAGTTTGTCTCACACACATTGGACGGTGACCTCGGGTTCAAGGGTTAGACCCGCCTCCTCTCTCCTCCTTTCAACAACCAACATGGTGACGTTCAAATGCCAAACTCCTGGTGAATCCACAAACCAACGATGTCATTTAGCTTTGTCCATACACTCTGTGGTTATGGTTAGTTAAAAATCATAAGTCAACGAAAACCCTATAGTGTGGCTGCAAAAATTTCACAATAAAAGCTCTGTAAAGGAGTGATTGGTGAAATGAACAATTAAACTAATCAAACAGAGGAAATCAGAAATAAAGTCCTTCCTCTAATACAAGCCAGCCTCACAGAGAGTCCTGCAGTTTAGCTAAGTAATGGTCTCAGCCACTATTTGAGGAAATACGGTACATTACCTGAGCCCAGTAGATGCTTGCACTGTCCTCTGAATCACTGTGGTCATTCTTCACCAACATGATGGTAAAACATTATAGGAGCTAAACCTTTAAATAAATTGACCTCTTTATGTTCTTTTCTCAGCAGGACAACACAGTGATTAGTGTTGTGAATGTTTGCTTAAAGGTCAAATTCAGCTGCTACATGATGTTTGTTAACTCGTCTTCCTTCTTAGAAACACTTCGTCCTCACTCCTCTGTTGCTTCCTGTTCGTCACAGTCAATTATTTTCCTGCTGCCAGCCACTAAAAGTCCAATGACGAGGCAGGATCTTTGTTTTTTATGTACATAATGTAAGAAGAATTCGATTTACGGGGTCAGTGGTGTCGCACTCTATCTGCAACCTTCCAGTCAATCCTGCTTTTACAATTAGAGTCATCTATCATGTTAAAAGGCCGTCGCAGAGAGGGAAAAAAGCCAGGAGGTTATCTTCAGATCAGCCTTTTTTTTTTTTTTTTTTCCTTTCCTCTCCCAACTCTGTCCTTTAATGCATCGCCATGCCCTGAAGGAGAGAGCAGGCTCGGGGTAAATGGAGGGTGATCACTGATCTTAGATGTCCTGCTTGGGAAGTATATTATCAGCTACCCCATCGAGGAGGCCCACTATGGGAGGATCAGATCCCATTACAGATGTGTCTCGCGAGGGCTTTACAGTTTGTGCAGACGTCAGCGCACGCCCACACAAATGAAACAACCGTATTCACGCGCGCAATTGTGATTCATGTCGTCGTGATTGCGAGGACCGTGGAAGGCTGGCGGATGCATTTCAAAGCTTTTCAAAGTTTTTATTTTTTTCCAGAGAGAAGTCGTACAGAGAGGCAAGTGTGGGGAGAGAGAGAGAAAAAAAAAAAGGCTTCAGTGTAAATTCGTTTGATGCACAAAAGCCAGGTAAAAAATGCAATCAGTGCCTTTGAATGTTCCTCTTGAGGAGAAACCTCCCGTCCCCAAAACACATGTTGGAGCAGGATTTTCTGAGCGGAGATGAAGTGCGCGGTGAAACAGAAGTGTAATGTTGCTCTTCACCTGATTTCACTTCACCTGGAGAAAGTGTGTGTGTGCGCAGAGGTACGACAACGTGCCAGATCACAGCTATTAACTGCGAGCTCATGCATTATTCACTCGGCGTCGCTTTCACCTGCTGCCAAAAGTTGTGACTGCGTTTCTTTGTGAGGAAAATGTTTTCTGAAAAGTTTGGGATCCGTGCTTGAGTTTGAAATCAATCGTCAAAGTTCAGGGAGACTGTGTTAAGTATTTAAGAACAACATAAATGATATCTTCCAGATCTCCTCCCTCTTTGCCCTCCCTTCTCCTCTCTTCTCGTCCTGTGCCATAACTGTCAGTATAAATACCCTCTCTGGCTCCTGATATGATAAACCCCCCCTAGAGAAACAAATTACCCAGAATGCACAGAGCGGAGAAATGAGCTGCTGGATTACGGTGGCTCGGGTTTGACATTCACTGAACACTCGCTGCTAATTTCCTACCAACAGTCTCTGCGTGGTCAGAGTTCAGCCTCGGGACTAAAGCGTCTTTAGGGAGCGAGTGCAGAGGCCATGATAACCTGGTTTACTGCTTTTAGAGGGTGAGACACTCTAATAGGCTGCAAACTGTGCTGCATTTTTAAGGTGTTTTGCATTTTGTTGCATCAGATCACGTGATATCTGAGCTGAATATTGTTCCAGCTGCATCTTACAGTATTTGAGAGGAGGTCGTGACGATAATCAATATATAATCTTTTTTGTCATGTTATTATCTTCATGCATTTAGGAAAACACAGAAATCTGTAAACTAACTAAAATTACACATGTACTGTAGAGATGTGTTTTGTTGCACATATTTCTTCATCTCAATGACACTGTAATTCACTGAGTCCACCTTTCACCTGCTGCCAAATGTTTTCACTGTATTCTCATTACATCACCAGTTGTGTATTAATCCACCAAACTTTCCCCGATGAGGCTGTTTACTGAAGTTTACGTGACGTTAGCTAAAGCTTCAGGTCCCATCTGTGACGGTAACATTAATATCTAAAGAAGACACTCCAACAGCTCTCTCCTTCATAAAATGTTTTACTTTTCAAAGTCACTGTTGCATTTCTCTGACACTTCATAGATTTCCTGTGGCAGCTAAAGAGTTAAAGTATTACTTCATCACTACACCACATTATTGTTATGTCCAGAGTCTGAAAGGTGTCAGTCCAGTTGATGCAAATTGCTGTAAGCTACTCCATACTGATTACATGTAATTACGTTCTTCAAATGTGTTTTGCAAAGAATCACAGGAAATAACTAGTAGGACCCTGACAATGGAGGCAGGGGGTGAAAAAAACATGGAGGTCAGCGTTTACCGCACCTCTGTAATTGAACACAGAATGTGATGTCACTCATATTATTGTTTCCTCGGACTGGACGAGAGCGGGAGAGTGTTGCCGGAGCTGAAGCTTTAAAAGCTTTTAGCGAGCTGGATGACGCCCTCCGGCCACTTTCTCTCCCCTGAATGCAGCAGTCAGATCGGTGACAGCGTCTAACCTCAGGTTCTCTCCTGCACACGTCTCTTAGCCTGCCTGCCTCTCCCCCCTTTAGTCCATCAATCACTCCCGCCCGCATCACGCTCTAGTAAGCTTGACTGGCACTAAGGAGGGACTCCAGGCTTTCCAGCGCTGTGTGTGGTGCCAGTCGGCTCGCATGCATAAATATATGTATTTATATACATTCGCACATTCCTGTTCGCTTTCATCTGAGCAAAATGGAAGCTCAGCATCTCACTACAGATCCTCAGAGAGATTTATCCCGACTCCAGTTTCCTCACAAGGCCACGAGGCGGTCACTTCTGCCGTTCAAGGACCTTCCTCGTCAGGTCATTCAGCTCTTAAACTGTCTCGGTGCTTTTAATGCTCACCAGGAACCCTCCTCTCTTTCTATCGATCCCCTCACATTGATCCCATTCAACATGGACCCGTGTGTGTTTGTCCCCGAGCATCCGGGAAGAAAAAAAAACACCACATCCTATCATGTCTGCCTGCACATTATCATACCACTCACACAGTATCTGAGCTGCATCCTCCTTTTGTGTCAGCGTGATGAGTGGTGACAGCGCTCCGAGTCACGTCTTTTGTTGTGCGC
>OOFC01019654.1:0-11836 GCA_900323345.1 Pseudochromis fuscus
TGGCACCACAACCTTCATCGTGTTGATATTTATCCTATTTATGTTGTCTTTGGTTTCCAAAATAACTCTAAAAGTTACAGACGGATTTTGATGAAATTTTCAGGGATTGTCCAGATGGGGATAAGGAACAAATGATTAGATTTTGGAAGTGATCCGGATCACCGTCTGGATCCAGGAATGTTTTGAATGATTCTTTAACATTGGGAGATAGGACCATATGCCACATTTCTGCATATGACTCCACCAAAAATGGTCAAGACACTTTGAAAAAAAATACAGGACAAGTTTCTAACATGGTCTACAATATATCAAAGACTGATCCGGATAAAGGAATAATTTCAGATAATATGATCCAGAATATGAAAAAAATAGAGGATCTTTGGCTTTTTCATCATAGAAAGAGAACAAATGAAGCCAGAAACATGCAACAGACATCTTTAAACAGCCTCGACGCTGTGGAGCTAATATTGATCTAAATAAACACAAGACTAATACTAGTAATATCTTTGGTGGAAGTCACAATATGAAGGAAGTGTTGTTCTTGGTGGAGGTCTGTGCTCTCCCAGTGATTTTCTAGTTTTAATTACTTTTGAGTAGTACTAGCACTGTTTTTGCTATCCAGCTGTACCTATTGCAAGATAATGATAACCACAGCAGTGGCTTTTACACTTTTCATCGTTAAATAAAATTTGGTTCAGGTGATCACCTAATCAACACCTCATTAAGTAGAACCAGGTGTGCGTGTGTAGAATTGAATGGCTGTCAAACATGTTGAGATTTCAGAAAAAAAATCAAAGGGGTCTCATCATTATTTCCAGATAAAAGAAAACGAATAAATGTGCAATGTTCCAAGTTATTGAAATGTGCAAAGATGGATTGAGGAACAAAAAAGTAAAAATACGTACAAAAACACAAGGGTTCCTGATGATGACAGCAGCCATGTTGTATTGCACAGCAACATTAAAAAGTGTGACAGCAGCAGGAAGGAGCTCCTGCTCTGACTGAGGAGGAATCAGTTCAGAGTTCAGTTTCCTGAACATCCTCACCTCAGCCTCCCGCTGAGCTGTGTCCAGTCCAACCCCAGTGATGGAGCTCACCATTAGAAAGAGTTTGCATAGCTTGTGTAGCAAAGGGTTAAGACAGCAGAGGATTGTAGTCCTGGAAATCCACAATATGTTTTCACAGCTTTCAAACAACAAATGATTTCTAGTTATATTTCTTTTCAAGCTGAATAACATTTTGTTCATCGTTGTAATGTTTACAATAATTAAGCAGAAAAACACACACATGCACACAATGAGCATTTCCCTTTGACTTTTGATTTTTATTATGAGCATATTGAAAAAATAAGACAAAAATATTGGGAGCATCAGCGGTGCTTCAGGAACATGAGATGCGTGGATCCGAGTATTGGAGTAATGATTCACGGTTAAATATGAGGAGAACTCAGAGGAACTTCTCGTAAGAAATTATATAAAATTATAATAAATATTAGATTTACAAATACAACAGGCTTTACAAATGCAAATACAGTAGGTCCGCCAATATCGTGTGATGTAGGTATCGCCGACAAGTGAGGAGGAGGAGGAGGCTGTGGATACAGGAACCTTTCAGAGAAAGAGGAGCTGACAGGGAGCACCGTGAACACTAGAGTCAAAAAATGTGAAAGTGACATTTTTGCCTGCAGAGTCATTCTGATCATCCATTATCACTGTCAGCAGTCACAACCATATGCTGTCAGTCCTGCTCCACAGTGCGCCTGCGCTCCCTCTCCTCCTCCTCCTCCTCCTCCTCCTCCTCCACCACCGTCCGTTCTCTACCTGACAGCTCGTGGGAAGACCTGCACAGAACCGAGCCCGGGGCTTATCAGCAGCACAGATAAAGGCTCGTGCGGGTGTGTGTCGGGGTCTGGGTCTGGATACTGTTGTCCTGTAAGCATCCTGCAACGCACGGCGGCATGGAGCGCTCCTGATCCCGGCAGGACGCCAGGAAGAGCTCAGCCATTCTTCCTTTCCTCGTCACATCTCGGATCTGTTTGGACATTCGGAGGCCTGACCATGTCTGCCAGAGAGAAGGGGATCCTGACCAAAGACAGCGTCAGCCTGCTGCCCTGTTTTTATTTTGTAGAGGTGAGTTCATGCTGCATGCCTCCCAGACAGAGCCGCTTTGGATCTCCATCAAACAGTCGCCTGTTCCAGCTGAGTGAGGACGGAGTTTGATGGTCGTATGTAACTATCAGCACAGATCCATCATCAGCCTTTATTAAGATCGGTGTCTGTGAAGATCAGCTGAATAAAACACTGTGGTGGTGCTCTGTTTTACATGTATGCCGTAAACAATCATGCCAACAGCAACACACTGTGTCATGCAAAACGTGCAAATCGAGATGTTCCTCCGCTAAGCGTTTATGATGATTATGATTATTTCCCTTTTACGGGTCTAATGTGGCCACCTGTTCTCACGATGCAAAGCACAGAGAAACCAGACTCATTGTAAACAAATGCATTGCTGCTTATATGCTCCATGTGTATGTCTGTATTATATCATTATGTGTCTCCAAATCATATGAGCAGTTGTAATAGTAAAGCACTGGTATTGCAACAGTGTAACACACACACACACACACACACACACACACTCAAAATTCAAGGTAACAACAGCTACATACAAGTAGAAATGAATGAGACAAATGAGTAAACACAAAGATCTCTGACATACATAAGACATGCAATAAAAATGGGCCAGCAGCACAACACAAATATTTATTTCATAATATCTTTATGTCTTTACATGTTTCAACATGAATTCCTTGATTATTACTCACTTTTCTATTCAAAGACATATTAAAATTGCAGTGCATCACACATTTGAAATGGCTGTAGCCCCCTCAAACACACAACAGTACAGACTACAGTAAATGAACATATGTGCACAATGCAAACATATTGCAAACATGAGAGGATGTGGATGCATGATGTGGCTGGAAGGGCTGTGGAGAAGCCATGATGGGTGTCGATGAGGGGGTTCCTCGGGGGTTCCTCGGTGGTTGACTGTCAACCTCTAATGGTTTTTACATTTCAGTTTATAGAATCTCAGATTGAACAAGTCATTGGAAAATGATTCAAAGTGCTTGATGATTTCAAACATTTAAGTACAGATTGCATGCAGCTTGTGGTGGCTGTCACTCGTTCCCCTGCTGCGCTCTTTATGCACGCTCTAATTCACTGCTGGCCTGTGGCTCTGCAATCAAACTGGCATCATATATTATAGATTTGCCTCTAATACTGTGTGATGGATGCTGTTGGGTTGACTGCTACATTCCTATGCATGCCTCTCTCAGTGGGGACTTTGTCGGGGGGATTCCCTAGATTTTGATTTGGAGTCCTTCATTTACACGTCAGCGCACTCTCACAACAATTAATGTGCCAGAACAATAAGTGTCAGCCTGAAGCTTTTCAATTCACTAAAGCTGCTGAAGGATTTTTGCTCTATATTTTTACAAACAGCAGGAGGCATTTAAACTAGGTCAATGCTGAAAGTTAATTGTACTCAGTGAACTAAAGAAGTGAGAATCAGCCCGATCCTGCTCATGTGTGTGTGTCGGTGCTGGGTTTGCAGGGAGCTGAGGTTCAGCTGCGTCCCAGTCTGTTTTCCTGCCATGGCAGGTGTGGAGAAGAGATTTTCCTCTGCTCTCATGTCTCTTTACCTGACTTCTTAAAGCTGAAAGGCATTTCATTTCATTTTGGGGATTTTTAACAGCCAGCCTTTGCATAACCAGGCAGGAGAGACTAACAAGATGACACTAATCACTTCATTGAATCCTGCAGTTATGAGATCTGGAGTATTGAGCTTTTTTAATACCCACCAAGGACTAAAGGTGGATATTTGTTCTTGAATTGTTCTCTCCTGAGCTTTTCTCACAGTTTTCTGGAGTTATTGAATAAATCCTGATATTTATGGTGACAAATTAAAAAGCTGAAAGCAGGACTCTAGCGTCTCCCCGTCAGGAGCAGCTGGTAGTTAGTTTGATTTTATTTAAATTAAAGTGTTATTATTATGCTTATACCCATCATGGACATGTAAACTGTCACCTTCAGGAGGTAGGATGATACTGATGACATTGATTGGCTGGATTTTCAGGAAGTTATGTGTAAATGATCTAAGGTTGTACAAACTGAGATTTCCAACAGTTCTTACTAAAGTCTTACTGTTGTCTTATTATTTTAACTCTACAGCACTTTGGTCACCATCTGTTGTTTTTACATGTGCTTCAACAATAAAACTGACTTGACTTACTCTTCATCACCATCAGCTCTTCAGGGAAATGTTACTTTGTTAATTGTTAGATTTTCTGAGCGTTAACAAAACACAGATGATGTGAGACTAGTGACTACACGGTCTGTGACTGCTGCAGCAGTGATAAACATTTCAACTACCTCACTGTCTGTGGAGAAGTGCTCCCACACCTGACTTACACTCTCTTCATAGGTGATAGAGGAATGTATCCTCACCAATTCATTTCTGGCCAAAATAGACCTTTCAAAAATACACCCATTTTAGGACGTATGTTTATCCATGTGCACAGAAGTACCACTGTACCACTACTTTTCACAGAGAACTTTTCTATTTCTGTAAATTTCCTGTGAGAAGCTACATTCCATTCAGTATTTTAAAATGTTTGTATCTGTAATAAATCGATTTTTTACTCTACATTTAGTACTTAAGCTTTTGTAGTGTAGTGCAGTGTAAGTAGAAAGGAGCAGGAGGTCTAAAAACTGTTTTCATATTGGCCCCACACACAAAATTGAAGACAGACTCTGACACTACTACAATACGATGAAATGCTGTGAAAGGATAAATGACTCTGGCTCCAAGGTCTTTACACTGGAATAAACAAAGCTCACAATAAATAGGAAAATGGAAGTGATGATGCAGTTTTAGAAACCAGCTCATTGCAGGGATTGTAGTAACTCCGAGCACTGTCCTACTTCTTGTAATCAGTTGAGTCAGATTTGAAGGATGTGAGACTCTATAGAGAAACATGATGAAGTCCACGAGGCTCCACTGTGCAGTCTCCTCCAAAGCAGAAGCAGAAGCATGAGGAGGGCTGAACACGTCTCATCCACAACTGGAGATGAACAGATTAAATCACATGTATCACAACAGGAAGGGACACAGAGACAGGACAAAGACGAAAGGAAAGTTTGTTTTTACCTAAGGACCCAGTGCTGACTGATCCTGTGTTTAACTTCCTGTCTGATACACAGGGTTGTGTATTTTTATGGCAGCACAACACTGAACAGAAAATGTGGCACTGAAAATAAAACCTGAAGTGAAGCAGGACACGCACTCAACACTGGAAGATGGTGTGACTGTAAAAATGAGTTGTCACTGAAACACAGTGCAGAAAAAGATTAAATGAACATCGCCTTTAATTAAGAATTTAAATGATTTAAATAATAGTTTATAGTTTGGCTATGAACTTTTATCATCTTTATACATTTTTTCAATGTATTTTTCATTGTGAATCATAATTTGTCTTTCCCCTGCGTTTTTTACGCTGACACTTTCTTTTCAGTGACAGTACTGTTTAGTGTTGTTTAGTGCACTGTTAGGTGTGGGGGCTGTGGTCTCTGAAAGTCTGATTTCAGCTCAGTTTGTGTATAATTTGCAGCAGCAGAGAGATGCTCACTGCTCTGGTTCATCATCAGGGTGTATGGATGTGAAATCATGGGGATAGAGCAGGATGTGAGTGTTTCTCTGTCTGAACTCTGATAGACAGAAACTGTCCAAGTGAACTGTTGAAAGCAGAATTTAAAAGTTATGTCAAACATGAAAAAGATCAGATTGAAAGTTCATAGTGAGGGATTGGTGGTCCAGTGTCAGTGTTTCCTCTTTAAGAACCGGCCTTGTTTTCAACACCAGTTTTTATCTTCAGCACCAAAGTCAGTCATCACACACTGGTTTAGTGAGTTCACAAATTAATCTACTCATGAAGTAAAATCATTTTCCACAATTACATCACAGCTTGTTACCACAGTTTTACATGGAGTCTTTAATGATTGACATAAACAGATATACAGCATTAAACTTGAGGTTAACACTTAAATTATTACTATTAAAAAAAAACTTTTAAAATGATCATGAATTTGTGAATGTATTTTAGAAGTCTGTATATGATGTAGTTTTCTTTAAAATGTACATGTACATTATAGTTTTATTTTGGTAACTTTAATCAATCATTTAAAAAGATATAAGAAAAGTCTGTGTAATAACACATAGCTGTGATGTTTGACATTGTCTGAGCTTGAAAAGGCAAAAAAAGGAGAAAAGAAATGGAGTGTTTCCTCCTCTACTGTCTGTGTACTGTACTGTCTGTGCTGGACTCATCACTGAAGTCTTCTCCAAACACAACAAAATAACCAGTTGTCGTCTCACACTGTCAAAGCTTGGTGATGTTGACGTCAGCTGTTCTGATCTCAGTACATGATGGGTCATCAAAACCTGGACCAGGACATAAGCTTCTTGCCCCGGATGACTTCTGGCTGTTTGGGAGGGTGACAGTGTGTCAGCGCTCTGGTCAACATGCTGTTTGCAGCTGCTGTGAGAAACAGATCACCAGTGAGTTTTTGTACTTTCACACAGACCAACAAGTTGAAAGTTGGTCTGGTGACAGGACTCTGATGGTTTTTTCATTTTAATGCTTCTTGACTTCCTCCCCAGTTCGTACATGTGTTCAAACATGCATGCAGCAAACTCCTTTATGTGTCTGGAGCAAAATGACTATTTTTGATGTTGTCTTTCTCGCCTGTTCGGGGCAGCTGGGGCTCAGCTGGTAGAGCAGATTGTCCACAAATTACATGGTATGCTTCAGTTGGTAAATGTAAAGTGCTTTAAGACTTAGGTAAAGGTAAGAAGGTGCTGTATAAGTGCAGTCCATTTACCATTTAATATTTGTCAAACATTTAATATTTGTCAGCCACTGAGTTGTCCTTTAATTATAAAAAATCTTGCTTGATCAATTTGAAGTGTTATTATTCTAAAGAGAGGGAGACATACAGAGTTTGACTTGAACTGTGTTCAGCTGAATTTGTACAATATAGAGAAAGTCCATATTATACATATAATTATTTTATGAGATTCCACACTATGACATTTTTGCATGTCATACCATATGATGCTCATCATGTGCCAGTATAATTTTACATAATTGATGAGAAGCTATAGAGTCAAAAGGCTTTACAGCGCTTTATGTTTTAAAAGCAGTTTCCAGATACAGGAAATTGTTTGTGTAGGTTGGGATTGTGATGAATCCAGTTTTATGTCTTGGAAAGTGTCCTGGAAAAATGTTTCTTGAAAGAAGGAGAACCCTGAATTAGACTAATGTGTGACTGGTATTCCTGTGGGAGTCTGAGGATCAGTGTGAAAACAGAGGAACAAGTTGTCTTTTCATACAATAAAGGTAATTTCAGCATCAACCGTTTAAAACAATGACCTGATTATATTTATTCCATTAGTCCCTGCTTTACAGAGGCTTTGGCAACATTAACTTTGTTTTTAAGTGAAAATTATTCTTGTTGTCAATCAGCCCATCAATGATCCTGTTCGAGCCTGAGCTGTGGTTTGAACTTCTCCTCGTACATATCAGGTGATCGAAACATCAAGCTGAGTCCAATATACTGTTTTTGCTACTGTGTTTGTATTAGGAATGATGTTTCTGTAAAGGTCTGACATCCAGTCAGTTGACCCTTGACCTTTTGACCCTTCATAGATTTTCAGCTGTTGATAAAAAAGTTAATCTGACTTTGAAAAGATGACTTTGAAAGTCTTTTGCTCATTTTTGTCAGTAAATCTGAAAATGACAAAAGCAGCTCTTCACATCATGTTTCTGTTACATGATGTGGTGATGGGTCTCACTTATGTCACCTGATTGAATTAACTGAGTTTTTTCTGAATTCAGATCTTTACAAGACTCTTTATTCGCAGCTTTAAACCAAAACTATCAGCATCATGCCAAGCTTGAGAAATCCATATCAGATGACCTCTGGGCAGGAAGACAAACCGAGGGAGAAGAGGAAGGACAGAGATCCAGTCAACATAAAAGAAAAGAGGTTGATGGTGAGATAGCAGTGTATGATATGCAGAGTTTTTGTGGGGGAATGAAGGCAAGACAAAGGGAATGAGACGTAGGGAGGAGGCTGGCAGTGAGTGTTAGCAGATGTAGGGCAATGGAGCATCTCTGCTGAGCTGAACTCTCCCAGAGGAGACAAGGCTTTTCAGAGAAAGAGAGCGTAACTAATGCTAAGAAATTCTGCTCTGTGATTTATCACTGCTATTCTGACTGCAGTGGTTACTTTGCGAGCCTTCGGTGGATTCACTCATCACTGTCTGTAAAATCAGTCAGTCCATTTATAAGGCAGGCAAACAGTCATTCAGTTTACTTAAATATCCAACAGTAACAACAGAGTCAGTCTGCAGCACCTTATTAGCATCAAATGATGACAGTGTAGGCAGCGCTGAGCTCTGAGCATGAAACAGGTTTTCCCACCGACTGCTGTACAGCAGCTACTTGTGCTCAGCTTTGCACTGTGCGTTTGTTGATTTGTGTGCATCCAAAGCTCCAGGAAAATCTGTCCTTTTTTGTAAAGCAAGCTGCTACAAACTGTTCTTCTGTTTGTTTATCTTTGCAAGTCACTTAATGGCCAATTTTCACATTGTACTTGATATGGGCAGCAGTGGGACGACGTTTTTTTATTCAAGTACTGTACTGAAAGTACAAAATTGAAATACTTAACATTTGTATTATTAACACTTACTGCAAAGGGCATAATGTACTATCTATCTATCTATCTATCTATCTATCTATCTATCTATCTATCTATCTGTAGATGTGTTCACAGTATCTTTTGAGTGAAGTCATACTTGATCATTTTAATGAGCTCATCTGGAGGTTATGGGTATTTCTCAGTGCATGTTCTTGCCACCACAACGGCTCCAATTCAGACTCTCACAAAGTACTCCCTAAATATCAGACTGTGTTCTTGTTCTTCCTAATTAGCTAAGAATGCATCAGAAGTGAACTTTTGGGGAGCACTACTGTAAAGTATCCCAGAATGCATTTCACTACATAGAAGTGGAGGAAGGGTGGAGAAAGTTAAACGCTGTTATGAAATTGTTATGAAGTGGTATCACAGAAAGCAGTTTGAAGATTTTTTTTTTTTAGGGAAGAAATTAGTTTTTCACAGCTGTTTTTTTGGAGACTGTTTGGAAATCTGTCATGAATGTGGTCGTGTTTCTGCAGCTGTTATTGAACAGCCTGATCTCAGCTGCTCACCCAATGTCTCTGTAGTGGTTAACCAGGGATTGAAATCAGTTTGGGTTTATCTACCGGTCAGTTTGGTCTCACAGTGTAAAGATTGTTTCATGGCAAATCTGTTCAACTAAGGGCAAAAACCCTGGGGTCTCGGGGGTGGGCTCTAATATCCCTGGGCTGAGGTTGCCGAGGTAGTCAAAAAGTTCCTCGGTGGCAAGGCCCTGGGGGTGGATGAGATCCGCCCAGAGTTCCTTAAGGCCCTGGGTATTGTGGGGCTGTCATGGTTGACATGACTCTGCAACATTGCATGGACATTGGGGGCAGTGTGTTCCAATTATAGGGGGATCTCACTCATCAGCTTCCCTGACAAGGTCTATTCAGGGGTACTAGAGAGGATGGTCCGCGGGGTAGTCGAACCTCGGATTCAGGAGGAGCAAGGTGTTTTTCGTCCTGGTCTCTGAACTGTGGGCCAGCTCTATACCCTTGGCACGGTCCTTGAGGGTGCATGGGAGTTTGCCCAACCACTGCACGTTTACTTTATGAACTTAGAGAAGGCATCCAACCATGTCCCTCAAGGAGTCTTGTGAGGTGTTCTCCGGGATTATGGGGTATCGGATCCTGTGATATGGGACATCTATTCCCTATACGGCCGGTGCCACAGCTTGGTCCGCATTGCGGCAGCAAGATGAACTCCTTTCCAGTGAGGGTTGGACTCCACCAGGGCTGCCCTCTGTCACCGATTCTGTTCATAACTTTTATGGACAGAATTTCTAGGCACAGCCAGGGTGTCTAGCTTGGTGACCTCAGGATTGATAAGATAGTACTTTATTTATCCCACACCAGGGACATTTTTTATTGAGTCACTGCCTTTTGCAGATGATGTGGCTTCATCAGGCTGTGACCTTCAGCTCTCATTGGATCCTTTCACAGCTGCGTGTGAAGCAACTGGGATGAGAATCAGCACCTCCGAATCCAAGGTCATGGGTCTCAGTCGGAAAGGGTGGAGTGACCTCTCCAGGTCGGGGAAGAGATCCTGCCCCAAGTGGAGGAGTTCAAGTACCTCAGGGTCTTGTTCATGAGTGAGCAAAGGATTAAGTGGGAGATCGAGAGACGGATTGGTACAACGTCTGCAGTAATGAGGACTCTGCACAGATCTGGTAAACAGGGAGTTGAGGCGAAAGGCAGAGCTCTCGATTTACTGGTCTATCTTCATTCCTACCCTCAGCTATGGTCATGAGTTTTGGGTAGTGACCCAAAGGACAAGACGGTGAGGACAAGCGGCTGAAATGAGCTTCCTTCATAGGGTGGCCGGGCTCTCCCTTAGAGATAGGGTGAGAAGCTTGGTCATCTGGGAGGAGCTGGGAGTAGAGCTGGTACTCCTCCGTGTTAAGAAGAGCCGGATGCCTCCTGGACGATGCGTTTCAGTAATGCCTCCTGGACGCCTCCCTGGTGAGGTGTTCAAGGCTCGTCCCACTGGTAGGAGACCCCAGGGAAGACCCAGGTTTCTTGGCTGGCCTGCAAACGCCTCAGGATCCCTCAGGAAGAGCTGAACAAAGTGGCCAGGCAGGGGGAAGTCTGGGCTGCTGCCCCCACAACCCGACCTGGACAAGCGGTAGAGGATGGATGAGATGGATGGGAGAAAGGTTACAGTTGATAACTTTAGATTTGTACTTTAATTTTGTACTTGTGCTTGTAACTATCTCGCAGCCATGTTGATTTAAGAAAAAAAACCCTCCTGGACAGTAATGTCACCAGTCTGTGGAAAATTATGTCATTTCATTTGGAGGCAGTTCACACCTGGTTGTTTCCTGCTTCTCAGGTGATCAGATCACAAGCGGACAAGACGCATCTGTATTCATGCCTGTGTCTCCAAACCATCCTGCTGACCACGTGTGTTCAGGTGTTACTACGGCAACGTCAGGGCCGCACAGTTATCATGTAACAATTTTCCCTGTGTGTGTGTGTGTGTGTGTGTGTGTGCGTTTAAACAAGGGGAAACCCTGTGTGGGATTAATAAAGTTTATCTTATCTCTTAGCACCAGAGGAAGTCGCTGTTGTAAACAGTTAGCACAGTTAGCTAAAAGAGGGGAGAAGGCAAAATGATTTATGCACAATTGTATATGTATGGGTTGTTCCAACTGTTTCAGGCGAGTGAACAAAGTCAAGAGTTGTAAATAAGCGCAGGTTGAGATGTAGGAGACTAAACGCAAGAAAAGCAGCAACATTTTTCTGTCTCATCAGGAGAAAAGGAGAAGATCCAAACTGAATCCTCAGCAGCAGCGAGGACAGCTGAAGTCAGGTGGTATCATCAGTTCCACATAATTTCCACTTTATCTTATTGATCAATGTGTTGAACTTAATTTTTTGACATATTATTGTTCCAGAGGAGTTTCTAAACACAGATATGTAACTTGATACCCCCCCCAAAAAAACAACATTTTTTCAGGGTCAAATAATTTTCTAAAAACATGCTCTACCAATTGGTTGATTTGTCAGTCCATGGTAAATGCTAATGTAATTTAA